>JABUQX010092374.1:40000-52500 GCA_015478945.1 Trachelipus rathkii | reverse complement strand
TGTTTTCTTTTTCAAAACGTAAGTTTTGTTTTCATTGTTTCTTTAATTTTTATTATATTCATATTATTTTATGTTTTCCCCATTTTTCCATTATCTATACTTTGCTGTCACTTTTTTTTTTCATTTATGTCCGGCAATTATCATCATTAGTTCACCCCCTAGTTCCGGAATATAACAGTGGTAGCAGAGTGTAGTTTCTGTTACTAACCTTGGTGTTTCTGTCATTATTATATCTCTCAATTATTATTTTGAAGTTTTTCGTCATTCTTCTTTCATTTGTTTTACACTTTTACTTTCAATATTTTAGTGGAAAATACAAATATTAACAACATGGCAGACACTATACTTTCTTGGAGTCCATCAGCCAATATACAGATGACCATCCCCGGACGACCGACCTCAGAGTCACCCTCTTCCTCAATTATGACTCCAGTTAAAATGTCTGTTCCATACAATCCCTCTTCTATTCTGAATTCTCAGCTTCAAAGTTCATTAATGCCACCACCGGAATTCCATCAATCCTCCCATGTAGTATTAGAACAATCCCATGCATTTCGGCAACCTCAAGTAGATTTATCTTCCTCTCTGAATGAATGTCATACTAATGAGTGTAAGCATGTACATATAACCTCTGACTTAAACAAGCAACACTTATTATTATTACAAGTACTCCAGCAAAACCAACAAATATTAGGAGTACTTACACAAGTCATGAATCTATTGGTTGAAAGAGAATCTAAAACTACTAATAATACTAACCAATTTCATAACCAAACATACCAAAAGTTAAAACCTTATTTGCAAAGAAAGATACGCCAGCCCTGGTCTAGTGGCAATAACCGACGTAAGTGTACTTATTGTAGGAAAAATGGCCACGACATCCGTAAATGTACATCCCGCCCGTACTGCAGTTTTTGTCATAAACGGGGACATTTATACACGGCCTGTTATACTAGAAAGAACAAATGTATATACTGTGAAAATCAAGGGCACATAATAAATAACTGCCCTCAAAGAAAAACCAAAGTTTCACATCATGATAATGATGAATGCAATATATGTACAGGTAAACATTTAGGAATTGAATGCCCTCAGTGGATATCACCTAAAAATTCTTCCAAATGTGTTCCAACTGTCAAAAGTCCTTTAAGACCTAATTCACCTTCAGTATCTCTTCCATCAGAATCTTCAAAGGATGAGGTGTTGAATGATGTTTTAAATTCCCCTACACTCTCTTATTCTACTAACAATACTAACAATACTAATCAGGACACTATAGAAAATCTACCGACATTACCTAAATTACATCCCTCTACCTTGATCCACAGAGATCCCCCAAACTCACGAGTTACGATCCACGGTGATCCTCCAAATTCAAGTATTACGATCCCCAAAGATCCTCCAAAACTTCTAAACTCTCCATCTTCTACGATCCACAGAGATCCTCCAAATTCAAATGTCACAATATCCAGTGATTCTCCAAATTTAACTACTATCCACGATAATGTTCTGCATTTAAATCTAGCGATGCCTAGTAATTCTCCACATCCTATGGTACAAAGAGACTTTCCAAATTCTATCCAAGCTCCACAAAATTTAATTTGTCAAAGATCCAATTGGATCATCCCAGAAAAACCTACAAATAAAACTCAATCGGATAGTTTAAATACTTCAAAAATGTCTAACGAACTCCTTATTTCTACTATTTCTAGTCTTACTCACGTGGGAACCATTCTTAGTATGCCCCATCTTTCTCTACAAAATGCTGTACAATCTAACAGTACGAAAATGACAACTGTGCAGAGTACATTGAAGCCTCAGCAAGAGAAAGAGATAAATACAAGTAATAGTTGTGAGTTGTCGGATTGGGATAAATCCATGATAGAATGGAACAAGTACCATCCACCAAAGCATCCACCAAAGAAGAAGAAGCACCATGTACCACTTTCCCATTCAACCCCGAGGGAAAGTATTTTTAAAAAATAAGAAGACCCTTCTAATTCACCGGCTGGTAGCCAACGCGAAGTTATTCGCCATTTCGCAATTAAGTTCTTAATTAAAACCCTTTAATTCACCGACTGGTAGCCACCGCGAGGTTATTCGCATTTCCGCACTTTAGTTCTGATTGGAGATTTTGTTATTTCTCCCCCCCGGACCACCAATTTTTTTTCGTCGTGATACGACGGGAGGGAAGGAATGTAGTAAAAAATCTTTTTACTCCAAATATTGTTTTTTTATAGTTCCAGAATCTCTAAATTATGATTGATTTCTATCTCCATCAATGTTTGTGTTATCGAGGAAGTTTTTATACTAAGTAGGTTGTCTAATTCTTTTGTGAGATGAAGTTTATGTTTTAAAATATATGGCAGCGTATGTAAGTATTCTGTTTGTTCTTTTTATTATTATAGCTGTCTCTTAATCAATCTCACCACGATTCCGCGATTTCTAAGGAAACAAATATCAATCCCTCTATATATCTAAAGAAATACCTCTGGAAAGTGTCTGGAGGTAAGCATTTAATTATGTGTGGATTTAGGTTATAAGTTATGACGCTATTTTATAATGTTAATAAGGCAAATTATATTAAAGAAATTACATAAAATACAAATTGAAAAGTAAAAGAAGTTTATTATTTCTTTTAAGGCTGGGGGTAAGAACCCCGTCTTACAGGAAGCTGGGGGTAAGGACCCCGTCTTGCAGGAAGCTGTGGGTACGGACCCCGTCCTACAGGAAACTGCAGGTAAAAACCCCTTTATGACCGAAGTTGAGAATGCAAACCCTTTTCTGAAATTGAGTTTTAATGGAAATTGAGGGGTGACCCTTTCTAACCTCACGGAGATTTTAAATGATAGACCCTTCTTGAAATATTGCTAGGCAGAGACCTGTCATTGTGTAACAGTCTAGTTTAATTATTATAGAAAAGTGTTATAACTCTTCGCGAAATAATAGAACTGTTAATTAACTTTAAAAGTGTACAAAAACGATAAATCGAAGTGCATTATGAGAGAACTAGAGTATTTGATTGAGCTACGTATTATAAATTGAGGTGTATTTAATGTTAATTATATTTTGTTTTTTTTTAGTTGAGGATGTTCTTGTAAGCACTAGCAATTAGGCACTGCGCTTATGGAAGCTTCTTAAAAAAATGTGATTAGCGATTGCTACTTTGTTTTCTTAAACTGCAAATATTAAACATAGTAACAATTAAAAAAAATTAATTGCCTTTAAAATAAGCGGACCTGCATGTGTGTGTTGTGGAATATCAGAACCAACAGTTTCATTCTGTCCAGGTGATCTCAACTTCTTAAAAGCTCTCCATTTCTATTGAATGTTTTTGTTTTTTACGAGTTACAGTTGCTTATGGTTGCACCCGGTGTGCATGTAAATATTACTTTTAGTTTAGGTGTGAATACATATAAATTTTTTAAGATAACAAGGCCTCATAATTTACAAAGAAAGAAACTTCTCTTACTAAAAAATTTTGCCTGTATAGATTGTTTATATTACTCGGCTTCTAAATTACGCAACTCCATAATAAAAAGCTAAATATTAATTTTTTTTGTTCGTTTATACATATCCCTCTCTTATAAGTTTAACTTCAGATTTAATTAATCCTAACCCAGGTAATTTTTTCCATTTCATGTTAAACTTGTGAAAGCTAATATATTTCCTCTGTTCCTACTTAAATTTCTTGCTTGATTAATTTATGTGTGGCTGAAACAAAAAATTGCTAAAGTCTGGCTTGCTGCTTCCTTATCAAGTATTCCCCCTCTATTTTTATGATAAATCAATTTTATGAAGAAACCAAGGTGTGGTATTTTGTTACATGAAACAAAAGTACGGTCTCTGTGGGCCCAGATTGTGCTTTCTACTCTGTTTTCTTTTTCAAAACGTAAGTTTTGTTTTCATTGTTTCTTTAATTTTTATTATATTCATCGATTCTTTTAAAGTGTATTTTCTCTTTTTCACTAAATAGTTCTACTTCGAGATAGCACTAATTCTGAAACAGATTGGATATTCTTTAAATGACTCCAAATCGTTTTGACATTCTTATTCAATTTTCCAGTTATCGTCTTCATTTAATGTTCTAAATTATATTCTCAATTATTTGAAACTAGAATCTGTACCATATTTTTTATTAGTATTTGTAGTTTATATATCGTAGTGGAAAATACAAATATTAACAACATGGCAGACACTATACTTTCTTGGAGTCCATCAGCCAATATACAGATGACCATCCCCAGACGACCGACCTCAGAGTCACCCTCTTCCTCAATTATGACTCCAGTTAAAATGTCTGTTCCATACAATCCCTCTTCTATTCTGAATTCTCAGCTTCAAAGTTCATTAATGCCACTACCGGAATTCCATTAATCCTCCCATGTAGTATTAGAACAATCCCATGCATTTTGGCAACCTCAAGTAGATTTATCTTCCTCTCTGAATGAATGTCATACTAATGAGTGTAAGCATGTACATATAACCTCTGACTTAAACAAGCAACACTTATTATTATTACAAGTACTCCAGCAAAACCAACAAATATTAGGAGTACTTACACAAGTCATGAATCTATTGGTTGAAAGAGAATCTAAAACTACTAATAATACTTTGCAAAGAAAGATACGCCAGCCCTGGTCTAGTGGCAATAACCGACTTAAGTGTACTTATTGTAGGAAAAATGGCCACGACATCCGTAAATGTAAATCCCGCCCGTACTGCAGTTTTTGTCATAAACGGGGACATTTATACACGGCCTGTTATACTAGAAAGAACAAATGTATATACTGTGAAAATCAAGGGCACATAATAAATAACTGCCCTCAAAGAAAAACCAAAGTTTCACATCATGATAATGATGAATGCAATATATGTACAGGTAAACATTTAGGAATTGAATGCCCTCAGTGGATATCACCTAAAAATTCTTCCAAATGTGTTCCAACTGTCAAAAGTCCTTTAAGACCTAATTCACCTTCAGTATCTCTTCCATCAGAATCTTCAAAGGATGAGGTGTTGAATGATGTTTTAAATTCCCCTCCACTCTCTTATTCTACTAACAATACTAACAATACTACTCAGGACACTATAGAAAATCTACCGACATTACCTAAATTACATCCCTCTACCTTGATCCACAGAGATCCCCCAAACTCACGAGTTACGATCCACGGTGATCCTCCAAATTCAAGTATTACGATCCCCAAAGATCCTCCAAAACTTCTAAACTCTCCATCTTCTACGATCCACAGAGATCCTCCAAATTCAAATGTCACAATATCCAGTGATTCTCCAAATTTAACTACTATCCACGATAATGTTCTGCATTTAAATCTAGCGATGCCTAGTAATTCTCCACATCCTATGGTACAAAGAGACTTTCCAAATTCTATCCAAGCTCCACAAAATTTAATTTGTCAAAGATCCAATTGGATCATCCCAGAAAAACCTACAAATAAAACTCAATCGGATAGTTTAAATACTTCAAAAATGTCTCCAGAACTCCCTATTTCTACTGCTTCTAGTTCTGAGCAAGTGGGAAACATTCTCAGCATGCCCTATCTTTCTTTACAAAATGATGTACAATCTAACAGTAACATTACAATGACTGCGCAAAGTATGATAAAGCCCCCAAGCAAGAGAAAGAGATAAATACAAGTAATAGTTGTGAGTTGTCGGATTGGGAGAAATCCATGATAGAATGGAACAAGTACCATCCACCAAAGCATCCACCAAAGAAGAAGAAGCACCATGTACCACTTTCCCATTCAACCCCGAGGGAAAGTATTTTTAAAAAATAAGAAGACCCTTCTAATTCACCGGCTGGTAGCCAACGCGAAGTTATTCGCCATTTCGCAATTAAGTTCTTAAAACCCTTTAATTCACCGGCTGGTAGCCACCGCGAGGTTATTCGCATTTCCGCACTTTAGTTCTGATTGGAGATTTTGTTATTTCTCCCCCCCGGACCACCAATTTTTTTTCGTCGTGATACGACGGGAGGGGAGGAATGTAGTAAAAAATCTTTTTACTCCAAATATTGTTTCTTTATAGTTCCAGAATCTCTAAATTATGATTGATTTCTATCTCCATCAATGTTTGTGTTATCGAGGAAGTTTTTATACTAAGTAGGTTGTCTAATTCTTTTGTGAGATGAAGTTTATGTTTTAAAATATATGGCAGCGTATGTAAGTATTCTGTTTGTTCTTTTTATTATTATAGCTGTCTCTTAATCAATCTCACCACGATTCCGCGATTTCTAAGGAAACAAATATCAATCCCTCTATATATCTAAAGAAATACCTCTGGAAAGTGTCTGGAGGTAAGCATTTAATTATGTGTGGATTTAGGTTATAAGTTTTGACGCTATTTTATAATGTTAATAAGGCAAATTATATTAAAGAAATTACATAAAATACAAATTGAAAAGTAAAAGAAGTTTATTATTTCTTTTTAGGCTGGGGGTAAGGACCCCGTCTTACAGGAAGCTGGGGGTAAGGACCCCGTCCTACAGGAAGCTGGGGGTACGGACCCCGTCCTACAGGAAACTGCGGGTAAAGACCCCTTTATGACCGAAGTTGAGAATGCAAACCCTTTTCTGAAATTGAGTTTTAATGGAAATTGAGGGGTGACCCTTTCTAACCTCACGGAGATTTTAAATGATAGACCCTTCTTGAAATATTGCTAGGCAGAGACCTGTCATTGTGTAACAGTCTAGATTAATTATTATAGAAAAGTGTTATAACTCTTTGCGAAATAATAGAACTGTTAATTAACTTTAAAAGTGTACAAAAACGATAAATCGAAGTGCATTATTAGAAACTTAGAGTATTGATTGGACTCGTATTATAAATTGAGTGTATTAATGTTAATTATATTTTGTTTTTTTTTATGTTTGAGGATTGTTCTTGTAAGCACTAGCATGTAGCATGCGCTTATGGAGGCTTCTAAAAAAAATGTATTAGCATTCTACTTTGTTTTCTTAAACTGCAAATATTAAGCAGTAACACAATTAAAAAAATTAATTGCCTTTAAAATAAGCGGACCTGCATGTGTGTGTTTGTGGGAATTATCTGAATAAATATATATATTGAACAAGTAAGCGTCAATCTAAAAATCTCTCCATTTCAATTTGAATGTGATTTTTTTACAGTACAGGTGTGCTTGTGGTGTACCGGTGTGCATGTAAATATTACTTTTAGTTTGGGTGTGAATACATATAAATTTTTTAAGATAACAAGGCCTCATAATTTACAAAGAAAGAAACTTCTCTTACTAAAAATTTTGCCTGTATAGATTGTTTATATTACTCGGCTTCTAAATTACGCAACTCCATAATAAAAAGCTAAATATTAATTTTTTTTGTTCGTTTATACATATCCCTCTCTTATAAGTTTAACTTCAGGTTTAATTAATCCTAACCCAGGTAATTTTTTCCATTTCATGTTAATAACATTGCATTGCTTGAATTTTATTTGCCCATTCTCATCCCTTTTAAATTTCTGCTTTTCATATATGTGTGGCTGAAACAAAAAATTGCTAAAGTCTGGCTTGCTGCTTCCTTATCAAGTATTCCCCCTCTATTTTTATGATAAATCAATTTTATGAAGAAACCAAGGTGTGGTATTTTGTTACATGAAACAAAAGTACGGTCTCTGTGGGCCCAGATTGTGCTTTCTATTCTGTTTTCTTTTTCAAAACGTAAGTTTTGTTTTCATTGTTTCTTTAATTTTTATTATATTCATATTATTTTATATTTTCCCCATTTTTCCATTATCTATACTTTGCTATCACTGTTTTTTTTTCATTTATGTCCGGCAATTATCATCATTAGTTCACCCCCTAGTTCCGGAATATAACAGTGGTAGCAGAGCGTAGTTTCTGTTACTACCCTTGGTTCTTCTGTCATTATTATATCTCTCAATTATTATTTTGAAGTTTTTCATCATTCTTCTTTCATTTGTTTTACACTTTTACTTTCAAAATCGTAGTGGAAAATACAAATATTAACAACATGGCAGACACTATACTTTCTTGGAGTCCATCAGCCAATATACAGATGACCATCCCCAGACGACCGACCTCAGAGTCACCCTCTTCCTCAATTATGACTCCAGTTAAAATGTCTGTTCCATACTGTAATGCAGTATTACATGAAGTATATAAATTGTTTCATTTATTTGTTTTAAAATAGAGGTCACGTGTTGCCATCGCAATATCGTTTATTTTTTTTGTCTATATACCAAAATGTAAGCTGCAAAGGCCCGGTCAAAATACTGTAAATATGTTTATATTGTAAGGAGAAACAATAACCAATGAAAACTCATCTTTTAAAACTTATTTTTTAAAATCTGAAATTATCATTGGTCGTTGTTTACAAAGCTTTATGAATATTAAAAATAACCCAAATATATTATTATTATTATTATTATTATTGTATTATTATTCTTAATAATTTTTTTAAACGGATTGTAACATACCTTGTTTTTAAGACTATTGTAAATATTTATATATATATATACTATATATTATGTATATATATACTATATATAACTATTATATAATATATACTATATACATACTATTACATATATATATACTATACATTATATATATATATATATATATATATTATATATAAATATATATATATATATTATATATAGTATATTATATATATATATATATATATATATATATATATATATATATATATATATATATATATATATATATATATATATATATATATATATATATATATATATATATATAAATAAATGTTACTTGAATAAATGCATTTTTTGTTAAGGTGTGGTAGTTCGTAATCTTTAATTTACGTTAGCTTTTTTGTCCTGATTGGAACGAAGGATTGTCGTTTCTTGAGAAATACTATGATATGGTAAGAATGCCAATCCCGCCTCCCCTTGAAATAGCTTGTATATATTTGTTTTTCTAATTACTTGATAATGATATACATTATATTTACTGACTGTTTTAAAGGGCTGTGATTCGATAAGAGACGTAATCCTGTATTACTAGAATTCGATATGAAGTAAGTAAAACAAGAATATTTGGATCTTTTCGCTTCATTGTTGTTAACCCAAAGGTGTTTATAGTTGGTAGTTGTGAATGCCTCATATATTCGATCAATTTGTATTATGTGTTTAATTGTTATTGTGTAACACAGTAGTGATTTGTTCATATTTTTATTACAAAAGTGAAGTAATATCTATTTCAAATAATATGGTGATTTAATTTCAATGTGTAAGATATTGTAGTTTAGGATGTGGAGATAAAAGTAAATGAGTTTTGTATTTAGAACTTTTGTGTTTATATTGGATTTCTTATGTGCATTGATAGTATCAGATGTGTCGTCTGCAGATATTTGCATTGTAAGGTGCGATTGCTTTTGAATCTTGTAGATGTTTCTGGCAGGTAGCTGTATTCAAAAGAATTTTATTTTCTGAAAATTTCGCAATTAAGTATATTGTGATAATAAATATAAAAGTTTATAAGTTTAAATATTTAATTTGTTAACATATGATTAACTGTTACAGCCACATTTTGTCTTGCAATAAAGAAATTATTTATTTACTAATAGGAACTCGTTTGCTTAAGATAACTGTAAATAAACAGCTATCTGTAATGTTGAGTCAACATGACAAATCGACATTTGTTTGTAAATTTCAAAATACTGTTTAATTTTCAAGTAAAGTTTCAAGATTACTTATCAAAAATGAAAATGATATTTTTTTTAAGATATTTATTTATTTAATAACATTTTTAATCATATAATATTTTATATTCTTATATATACATATATGGGCAAGGGATCTATATAAATTTAAAATTAGAACATTTTGTTATTGTTTAACTGTGATTTGCACATAACATTGATCGCACATATAACATGTACTGTCGCATTATATAATATATGTCATTTGATTTGTATTGCAAAGAGGATATTTTCAAGCATAAAAATATAATCATGATTAGTACTAGGTTCTAATCTATTACCAGTGCTGCAGTATGTAGATACTACGGATATTCTACTAAGTTACATTGGAATGCATAAAAACCTAGTCTTGAATAAAAAGCATAACAATCCATTTATTTATTTTATTAAATATTTTTAAACTTATTCCAGTAGTTTTCTTGAGTGTTTCCAAAGTTTATTTATTCTAATTGTTATTTAATACTTCAAGTAGCAATTATTTTAGGTCTAAAGCATGATTTCATGCATCAATAGTTAAGGTGATCTAGAAACAGGTAAATTCTTGATAACGAATAATATGATGAAACAGTTTTACGATAAAGCACACGAACCCGTTCCAAACCGTGTTCCAGCTGAAGGATCTTCGAGGGGAGAGTTAGGTTGGTGATTTTAGTTTAAAGTTGCTTGTATTATTGCACAGGCGGTGACTCATTCAACAGGGAGATTAGATACGTTGTTACCAATATAGGTTGAGAATCTTAGAAAGTGGATAGTTGGTTGGATTGTCAAGGGGGCCTGGCCAAGGATTTGTTTATCAGTCTGAAGAGTAAGTTTTGACATAGAATTTAATATCTTTTCAACCAGTCCATTACACATACAATCCCTCTTCTATTCTGAATTCTCAGCTTCAAAGTTCATTAATGCCACCACCGGAATTCCATCAATCCTCCCATGTAGTATTAGAACAATCCCATGCATTTCGGCAACCTCAAGTAGATTTATCTTCCTCTCTGAATGAATGTCATACTAATGAGTGTAAGCATGTACATATAACCTCTGACTTAAACAAGCAACACTTATTATTATTACAAGTACTCCAGCAAAACCAACAAATATTAGGAGTACTTACACAAGTCATGAATCTATTCATTGAAAGAGAATCTAAAACTACTAATAATACTAACCAATTTCATAACCAAACATACCAAAAGTTAAAACCTTATTTGCAAAGAAAGATACGCCAGCCCTGGTCTAGTGGCAATAACCGACTTAAGTGTACTTATTGTAGGAAAAATGGCCACGACATCCGTAAATGTACATCCCGCCCGTACTGCAGTTTTTGTCATAAACGGGGACATTTATACACGGCCTGTTATACTAGAAAGAACAAATGTATATACTGTGAAAATCAAGGGCACATAATAAATAACTGCCCTCAAAGAAAAACCAAAGTTTCACATCATGATAATGATGAATGCCCTATATGTACAGGTAAACATTTAGGAATTGAATGCCCTCAGTGGATATCACCTAAAAATTCTTCCAAATGTGTTCCAACTGTCAAAAGTCCTTTAAGACCTAATTCACCTTCAGTATCTCTTCCATCAGAATCTTCAAAGGATGAGGTGTTGAATGATGTTTTAAATTCCCATCCAATCTCTTATTCTACTAACAATACTAACAATACTAATCTGGACACTATAGAAAATCTACCGACATTACCTAAATTACATCCCTCTACCTTGATCCACAGAGATCCCCCAAACTCACGAGTTACGATCCACGGTGATCCTCCAAATTCAAGTATTACGATCCCCAAAGATCCTCCAAAACTTCTAAACTCTCCATCTTCTACGATCCACAGAGATCCTCCAAATTCAAATGTCACAATATCCAGTGATTCTCCAAATTTAACTACTATCCACGATAATGTTCTGCATTTAAATCTAGCAATGCCTAGTAATTCTCCACATCCTATGGTACAAAGAGACTTTCCAAATTCTATCCAAGCACCACAAAATTTAATTTGCCAAAGATCCAATTGGATCATCCCAGAAAAACCTACAAATAAAACTCAATCGGATAGTTTAAATACTTCAAAAATGTCTAACGAACTCCCTATTTCTACTATTTCTAGTCTTACTCACGTGGGAACCATTCTTGGTATGCCCCATCTTTCTCTACAAAATGCTGTACAATCTAACAGTACGAAAATGACAACTGTGCAGAGTACATTGAAGCCTCAGCAAGAGAAAGAGATAAATACAAGTAATAGTTGTGAGTTGTCGGATTGGGATAAATCCATGATAGAATGGAACAAGAGGCATCCACCGAAGCATCCACCAAAGAAGAAACGCTATTTCCCACTTGACCCTTATTGATGGTATTTTTTTAAAAAATAAGAAGACCCTTCTAATTCACCGGCTGGTAGCCAACGCGAAGTTATTCGCCATTTCGCAATTAAGTTCTTAAAACCCTTTAATTCACCGGCTGGTAGCCACCGCGAGGTTATTCGCATTTCCGCACTTTAGTTCTGATTGGAGATTTTGTTATTTCTCCCCCCCGGACCACCAATTTTTTTTCGTCGTGATACGACGGGAGGGGAGGAATGTAGTAAAAAATCTTTTTACTCCAAATATTGTTTCTTTATAGTTCCAGAATCTCTAAATTATGATTGATTTCTATCTCCATCAATGTTTGTGTTATCGAGGAAGTTTTTATACTAAGTAGGTTGTCTAATTCTTTTGTGAGATGAAGTTTATGTTTTAAAATATATGGCAGC
>JABUQX010092374.1:0-35000 GCA_015478945.1 Trachelipus rathkii | reverse complement strand
GAAATAGTAAAATCTAATCGAAGGCCGTCGTTAAAGGAGGATTTTTTTAAGCAGTTTAATTTTTAATAAGAAACAACGATTTTAAATAAGTTTATAAGTTCATATAATTAAAAGAGGAATTATTTTAAAAGTTAAGAAGAAAGTAAATTATAATTTATTATATTTTTTAAAAAGATTTTCAATATTATATTTTAAATTGTAAGTCAAAATAAAGGTGTCACTATCAACCAATATTATTTATAATAACATTAAAATTTTATAACTTAGAGAATTAATGATATCATGCGTAAATGGAGATGAAATTATGAATAGAACTGAGGTCTGATCCGGAGTCGAACCGGTTAATTTTTAAGTGATGGAGCAGGAGCCAGAGTCGGAGCCGATTTATTTAAAAGGATGGAGTCTGAGCAGGTTAATTTTAGCATGAATGAGCCGAAGTAGGTTAAATTTAATGAATCAAAACTGGTAAAAAATTTACTGGCTCCGCAGCCATGCTTCTAACCCCAACACATGCTTGTCAGTGGCTAGGAAATGACTTTAATATCTTAAGAACTTTGCTAAATTTTGCTTTTACATTTCATTTTGCACTTTTCTGTCATGAAAATATGCGAAAGCGTCTTTTATTTTATATGTATATTTATTCGTCAATATTTTCAATGTGAACTCTTGGTCAGCTCTAGGCAACCTCTACTATTTCTGTAACACGGGCCGTTTATTTCTTGCCTGTATTTTCAGCGACACGTTGGCCTAATCAATATTTTCGGATGAAATTTTAAGCTTCTTTTAGATTTTATTAAGTTCGCGAGATTGAACTATCAAATCGAGATGAAAATTGCACTAAAAATAGCTTTATTTATTTCCTTCTGTTTCTTTGAATTTCAAGAGCACGCACGTGCATGAGAACGCAAGAGCTTCAGTTGCTAATTAATGTTACAATAATTAAGAAAGCAAAAAAAAAAAAAAAAAAAAAAATAGATTGGTCTAATACCTTCATCACTTTTGCAACAAAAAATTGCATTCTTAAAGCTCCTAGCCTAAAATTTTATATATTTTATAGAAATTCATTTTAATTCATTTCAGTTCAATTCAATTCATTTTTAACAAATTCATTTTAATCTTTTTTTATTTCAACTTATTATAATGACAATTTCAAAGTCAAATTATTAAAACATTTATTCGGAGGAGATTCAAAAGTTTGAAATTAATTCTCTTTACTAGATTTTATTTAATTAAAAATAAAGCTTTTTATCGGTGAGATCAAAAGGTTTTACATGATTTTTTAAATTAATTGATATTTTACAAACGGATTAGTTTTAAGCTATGTTATTTACAATATATTTTTAACTTTTTTTGATGCTTGACCAATAATGTAATATTACTATTTTTTACTTATTTAATTTAGTATTAATTAATATTTAATATTCAATATTCAATATTCAATATTCAATATTCAATATTCAATATTCAATATTCAATATTCAATATTTAATATTTAATATTTAATATTTAATATTTAATATTTAATATTAATATTTATATTAATATTTAATTATTTATATTTAATATTATAATTTTTCATATTAATCGATATTACTAATATTACACGAGTAATTTGATCTGTATAAATAAAAAATTTTGCGAATAAGGAAAGGGAAAAACAAATAAATAAATAACACGTAAAATTTTTAAATAACGAAATACAAATTCAAGAAATTATTCCTGACCTAACTGATATTGACATATCGGTTTTACATTATATCGATATAACGATATATTGTATTTGATAAACATTGGAATGTAGTTAAAGAGGAAACTTCACACACTCACAGATCGGGAATACAGGGGTGGAACCCTTGTAGACAACTATAGCACACTACATACCAACAGAAATCGAGCATGATATATCGGTATATCGAGATATCGATTAATCGATAATATATATATCGATATATTGGTATATCAATTTCAAGGATGAAAGGTCAAATTTCACGAATTTATATTTGATTTTTTTAAAATATTGACCGACAATTACTTTCTTAACTTGGCCTTCCAACACTTCCAAAACTCGTATGAACTTCCGACATAGCATGTAAATTTGTTTGGATTGATGGATATATTGTAAAGCAAAAGTTTTCTATTGCCGAATCTTATTATATTACTTTAAATAAAAAATTTTTTTGATTGAATTTATATTTATGGAATTTATGGAATTCATAGATCTGAGGAAAGCTTTTGATTCAGTGCCTAGGGAGAGACTGTGGAGAGTGCTAGAGAGAGCATATGCAGTGGATAAAAAAGTGAGAGGAGCCCTGAAGAGTTTGTATAAGAATAGTAAATGCAATGTAAGAACAGAATATGAGAATAAGGAATGGTTTGAGGTGAGAACGGGAGTAAAACAAGGAAACGTTTTGTCACCAATTTTATTTGTAGCATATCTGGATGTAGTGATAAAAAAGGTAAGAGAGAATATATAAAGATTTTGATGGTGATATTCTGGTATAAGCGGATGATTTGGCGTGCTGGAGTGAAGAAGGAGATAGACTGAGAGAGGTGGTGACATGATTTGCGAATAGACTTAGAGAGGCCGGTCTGACTATGAGGACAGAAAGGACGGAATATCATGGTGGACAGTAGAGAAGAAGGAAGGGGAGAGCTGAGATTGGATGTGAAAGGGACTAATATAAAGATGGTGGAGAAATATAAATACTTGGGTCGAGCATTTGGAAGAAAAGGAGGAAATGAGCAGGAGATAACAAGTAGCATAGCTCAGTATGGGATGCTGTAAGAGCATCTTACCCCATCCTGAAAGATAGACAAATGAGTGTGGAGGTGTAAAGGGTGATATTCGAGGGGGTGTTAACGCCGATTCTACTATATTGGGCAGAGACAAGGAGTACGACTACAAGAGAGGATATTAGGATACAGTCGGCGGTGATTTACGTTTTGAGAGTGATAGTGGGAAAGACTAGAAGAGACACAAAGAAACGAAAGAATAAAGAAGGAAGTTGGAGTGAAGGCAATATTAAATAAGTTGTTTGCAGCCAGATTAAGGTGGTAGGAACGCCAGGAGAGGATACCCAAGAGGAGATGGGAGTGGAGAACGGAGAGGAACAAGACCAAGAGAAAGATCTAGGAAGAGATGAGAGAGCTCAGTGGAGAACTCATTGAGAAGACATTTAATGCGACCAATGAGGGAGCTTAGAGAAGAGGGAGTCTTCGAGGATATGGGAAAATGGAGAAGAGTCAGGCCCCGCTAACAAGACCTTGACCATTCCTGGAAGCAGTTGCAATTAATATATATATATATATATATATATATATATATATATATACTATACATATATATAGTGATATATATATATATATATATATTATATATATATAATATATATTATATATATATATATATATATATATATGATATATATATATATATATATATATATATATATATATACAAACATATATGCCGTGAAAGATAATAATTGTGACCAATTCTGCTTAGGAATAAGAAAGTTCGTAGTGGCAATCTTATAGCTCTTCATCTTTGTCAAATATTTTTCTTGATCTTCAATGAAATATTTGGAGTTATCTTTTTAACTCTCTTGTATTATCTTCAGTAAAATATCTCAGTAGTGCTAATGCGTCTTCTCTTCTTGACTCTCTTGTCGAGTCTCAATTATGCTCTCAAGTAATTCTGGTATTCCTTCACTTCTTAGTTATCTTATGAAGTTCCAATTTATTTATAAAGTATTCTTGTGCGTCTTTTTTTCTCAATTATTTGTTTCATATTTTGCTAGATAGGAAATAGTTCCGACCGTGATATTTATTTATTCATTCTTTTCTAATCCAATATGAAATAACTTTCAAATTAGTTACTTATGTGTCAATTTATTGGCATATTCACTATTTTGGTCTCCAGCAGAGTTTTAATTTTACTTATTGAAAGAGCTCTATTGGTCCTTGCAATTGATTACATATATTAAATCTCATTTCGATTGTTCATATAAATTACGGTTCTCCATTATTAGTTCTTTCAAAATTTATATTATTTATTCTTTTCATATTATAAAATTACTTTAGTTTGTAATGTTCAGTAGTTGTAATAATGAGATTTCTTCAATTGTTACAAAATATATATATATATATATATATATATATATATATATTATATATATATATTATATATAATATATTATATATATATATATATATATATGATAAGGAATTTAATCTTGCTGCTGAGTTTCGAACCCGAATCTTCGCTGTTCGTAAAGCAAGTGTGTTACCACTTGACCACGATGAGCTAAAAGGAAATCCACCAGTTACTTCTGAAAGTGAGGTTCTGGGTTTGAAACCCAGCAGGGGAGATTAAATTCCCTATTATATCACTAACTCTGAGTGTATGTTTGCAGTTTTAAATTTGTTAATGATTGCTATTTCTCTACTTATCAACCGAGTTGTGAGGGAGGAAGGGTCTGCCAAAGATCTTTGTCTAATTACTGACATGCCTTATTCTGAGAAGATAGTTATCTTTTAGAAGTAAATGGGTGATTATCTTTGAGCTCATCGTGGTCAATTGGTAACACAGTTGCTTTACCAACACTGAGGATTCGGGTTCGAAACCCAGCAGGGGAGATTAAATAAATTATTATGTCACGAACTATGACTGTTTGTTAGCAGTTCTAAATTTGTTACTGATCTTTAATATAATATATATATATTATTATAATATATATATATATATATATATGATATAAATTTTTTATTGTTATTTATATATAATATATATATATATATATATATATATATATATATATATATATATATATATATATATATATATATATATATATATCGCACTGAGTTTTTGTGTTGTTTGAAGAATTTTAAAACTCTGATCTTAAAGAACGCATTCATTTCCAAATATCTAAAAATATTTTAACTTGCCATTAAAAGTTCCAAAAGGGTATTTTTTAAACATAATTTTTAAACAATAAAAATTATTTTAAAAATTACATTCAATTAACGATGTGTTCATTAATGGAAGAAAGTTCGACAGAATTATTTGTTCGAAAACCTCCTCTCCTATAATGAAATCTAGTTACAATAAGCCCCGATTTATAATTTGAATTATTTCCCAAGAGAAGAGACCTGAGAAGGTAAGATACACACACACTACACTCACACAAAAACCCACACATACTCACGTTCACAGGCATTCAAACCTCTTTCACAAACAGTGGAATAATTGCAATCTCTTTCGAAGCAGAGGCGGCAAAATCGTTGAACAATGTTCTGTCCAGATATGTTCAATAATTTAATCAAGTTTTATATATATATAATATATATATTATATATATAATATATAAGTTATATATATATATACTAATATATTATATATATATATAATATATATATATATATATATATTATATATATAATATATAATACCCTATATATAGTATATATATATATATATATGACAAAGTTACTTAACGCACACACGAACGGGAGCTCGGATCAAAAAAAAAATTTCACAGGTAGCATCATGATACATAAATAGATGTTCTAGGTCGAAATGGAAATTTATTTTTTTTTTTACCTGTTCTGGGGGCGAAAATTATATATATATTATTGTAAAGGTAATTACACAGCAATGTAGGGGGGGCTCGAGCCGACGGGGAACAAGGGGGGGACGTTTTCCATACCCCGAAGAGGGAGGGGCGAGGAAACACCCAAATACCAAATACCAAAGCGGGGGTTTCGGAGACCCTCCCCGGAGGGGGGGAAATAGTTCCTACCGTAGTTCCCCGGAAGCGAGAGACCCGACTTCCTGCCATCGGTGCGTATATACCCTTGGGTATTCTTTAATTAAAAAAACAAAACAAAACTATACTGGAAAGTCTATTTATTTTAACGAGTAACGTATAAAAGGTATTAAATAGGGCTTTCTCCTCATATTACTATAATTATTAACAATTAATTTTTTTTCTTGTTTTTTACCTTTTCCTTTTACTAAAATTTTACCAGGATTCCAAATGTATTCCTTTTCGCTGTAGGCTATTGTAGTTTTTTGAGATATGATTTTTTTTTCATTTCACCCTAAAACGTCTATTTATGTATATGAAAAGCAAAAGAGGCTACCTGTGAAAATTTTTTTTTTTGATCCGAGCTCCCGCTCCGTGTGTGGGCTGATTAAGTAACTTTTACCATAGGTAAGAAGAGATATAAGTAAGTAGAGATAAGATAGTAAAGAGATATGATGTATAGAGATGAAAATTAATATATAGATATATATAGATAGAGATTATATAGATTTAATATATATATATATATTAGAATAATGATATATAATATTATAATATATATAATTATATATATATATACTAAGATATAATGATAATATAATATCATTATATTATTATAGATATTAACCGACCAAAGTGCCATCATGTGCATTCTCTATACCTCTACCCACACAGACTCAAAAACAACCTCCCTCTTCAACAGAGTAAATATAATATAACAAATCAAATGCCCTCAATATAGATTATAAGATAATAAATATAATATAACTGAATATGAAAATTGCTTTTCTGAGGTTCCATCTACAAGTAATGCAACCTTTGTTTGTGGTGATACAATTCAACACAATGCTATTCGACCATCTTGCAACTCCGTTTGATTTTGAGCTGGGTCAAGGAGCACTTATAGTATAACAATAAATTGATAAATATTAAAAAATGTTTTTTATTTCTTTTTTTTTTTTTTTTAAATTTACTCTTTAATATAAACTTAATTCTCGTGCATGCGTTACTTGAAAATATAGTATCATTAAGTTTTTCCTGTAGAATATTTTAGTTTGGTTACTCCTCGGGAAAATATAATGTATAGATATTCTCTGCAGAGTTTGTATTGATTGTACTTTTATTCCGTTTCCGCATTTAATATTAATTAGGAAAAGAACGAGTAATGTGCCCGTGTGGACCGCCTGCGCTAACTTCGCCAATTTCGGTTTGAACCTTTACCTAAAACAAAGCTTGCTCTGGATGTTATTTGATGCGCAATGCAATATTTTTAGAATGAAACAAAAGAATTTACGGAATAAAACAGCTATTTTCAATTTTTTGAAGGATTAGTTTTAACATGTTTGCTTAATAACATTTAAAGTCCGCAATCCGCCAGATTATAGACGGTTTTATTGGTTTATGGTTTTATTAAATGTGTTTCAACACCTTACCAACAAAAAAATGATTTACATGTAAAATATAAAAACTTAAACCATGTCCTTCCAAATAGATATAGATCCAGGCTGCTGGCCGCATACTGCCTATTAACATAAGGTGAGTCCCTTAATACTATTTTCCGCGCACTAACCGACTCGGCGATATTCATGCACCCAACGACTCCGCCTCACGACTCCCTCTCTATAAGTCTCATCTCACACACTCTCGTTCCTGCTACACTTTATTTTCGCGATCATCCTCTGTAGTCTCCCCTCTTTTCACACTCTCCCAACACTTAAACATAAAAATTTTATCGTACATACTATAATACACATAACAATACACAACACTTTTTTCCAGCTTTAAACTCTATTAGAAATTATACGACTTCCCTCCGACCATACCCGGACTCCGACTCCGTACTAACAAATTCCCTACAACCCGTCACAAATTACACAATTTCGTCCTCTCCATAACCTACGACAAACCATAACTTACTCTTATCATACTTAGTGTTTATCACGCCTTACGAGTTGTACATCATGTGACACACCAGTTTAAAAACTGCCAAATACTTCCTTTTGTTCTTACCAATTTCATACCACAAATATTTCTTTATGTATTTGGATTTATCCCACACATTAGACATCTCCAAAATTCTTAGTACCTCGCAAATAAAAAAAAATATACCACTTCTCAATGGATAATATAAATAATCTCCAATATGGCTATAGCGTTCCCGGCCCTTATATCTTCACATACCGTTCAAAGATCCTCACATCAATAGTATTTGCATAAACCACCATCCCTTTTAGACCGCGCCCGTCCTCCAACACTGACTGACTATAACAAATAAATATTCCTCAGCTTTATCCAGGAAACAAATGACAAATATAACTGGCGAATAACCAAGCGGAAATAACATAACACTCCTGTGGTTCTTCTCATAATCTCGCAAGCATTATTGTTATTTTTATTATAAAACAGCCAATGATAATATATATTGAACAGCTTAATATCCCACTTTTTGTAAGGGCTTCTCCAAATATATAATATAGTATTATATTTAATAAATCTCTAACTCAATTATATTAATTAAATAATATTATACTAATATAACTAATTTAATAATAATAATATAATATAACAATATATATTATAGATATATACTAATATATAATGTTATCTAGAAATATAATTATTTATAATAATCATAATAATTTAATATAATAATAAATACACACATAAATAATATATTATCAATATGGCAAATATTAATATACAAAGAATAGATTAATATATCCTAAATTTAATAAATATACATATTATATATATATATATCACGTATAAGTCAATAAATTAATTACATAAAAATAAATACCTGTAAATACAAGTTATATTGTATTATCTGCTTCCCTCATTTTTTCTCAAATCATAATATATTAGATTTCAATAATAATGATATTAAAAGATATTATCCGATATCAATCCACTAGCATCAATTTGCTAATAAGGGCAGAGTCACAATAATTATGATCAACTAACTCACTGAGATAACTATACTCAGAATCCATAATGCTCAATAATGAATGGTAACTGATAGACCTCAAAAAATATAAATACCTTAATAATAAAGTAAAATAACTAATTTAAATAATAATAATAGTAATAATAATTATAGATTAATTATAATAATTAATAAATAATTTAATTAATAATAATAGATTTAAATTATAATAATAATAATAATATTATAATAATAATAATAATAATAGCATGAACAGAATCGCTTATGAAATATAAAAACAAAATATATTTAGACAAAATATATTTCTGTACAGTAAAGATTATAATTATAAAAGAATTACTGTATAGTATTTATAAATATTATAGTAGTAATATAATATATATATATATATTAATATTAATATACTATATATATATAATATTATTAATAATTATATATTATATATATTAATATTAAATATATATATAATATATATTATATATATTATATTTAATATATTAATATATATCATCTACCTATACTGCACTTTAATAAGGTAATTCTCCCTTTAATTTTCCTACAGGTTACTCGTATTCCTCATACCTCACTTTTATAATTAAATGAGTACTATATTTCTCATCCTCCAATCCCTCTGAAACTATAATACTCTCACTTATCCATATATAACCCTTTGTTACACAATCTTTACCTATAATCCATAATTCATATCACCTAGCTCGCTCTATGATTCATTGATAATCATTGGTTCACTCTCCGCTCCATAATATAATTATCAACAAAAACTTTTTCGGTTTTGCACAAATTTGCGTGAGATAATAAGATATGCAAGTAATTAAACCTCCTCCGTTTTGAACTTAACCTGACCTCATTCCCTCAAGTAATACCTAATTACCTTCTCTATGGTAGCCATCAAACCCACACACATTCACAGGTCACCCCGGGTCATGTGGACCCAATGTGTTTATCAGGGATTCGGAGGTTTCCCACCGAGACTCTAGTGTATAGTTGCATCAGTCAGTGTAGCAGAGACAACATGCCCTAATTCATATCGTGTATGCATTACATACTCACGCCCATATCTCGACATTATATATTTGCCATGACTTATAATATTATATCTATATGAATGATAATAACAGACATTATCCGGATTTATACACATATTATTATATTCTTCACCATCTCTTATGCATAGTGATGTATTAAAATATTCAAAATTAAAATGATAAACATTTTATATGTATAGATAGAATTATATTGACCAAACTTTATAGAAACTATATTGAATTCTAACTAAGATAGTATTTACAACTAACTCACTTTAATGTTAAGAATCTTTGTTCCAAAATTATGTACGTAGTTATAGGATTTAATACGGTAATTGAATGATCCATAATATATTTAACGAAGAGTTATATATATTATATAATGTTATATATAATGTACACTCTTCAAATATATATTAGGTAAGACTGGCTTTTGCCCACCAGAAGAATATATATATATATATATAATAGGACCGTCAGATATTGAAAAGCCCCAGATCAAGATTTTGATATATATCATGAAGGCTTTTTTTAAATTCAAAACTTGTAAATAATATAAGTGATAATTATTATAATTTTTAATATGCAAATCTGATGAGTGGCCGATGGGTATACTCATCAACTTGGACATATACATTTTTTAGCTGACTTCTATTTGTTTCTAAAATCTTGGAAAATATAATAACAAAAGAAAAAAAAGTGTTAAATAAAAATAAACTATTATAAACTTTAATGTCATCATATAACTTTATAGCACTATATACAAACATCCTCACTTAAGTATATTATAGGAACATTATAGGTAGATAGATCATAATACATAGATCAGTTTATCAATAGAATTCCAGGAGTTGTCATGCTTATAAAATTTCACATTATCTCGAAAATCCTTATTCTATAATACATTAAGTAGTTTAATTAATGAGATGATCTGTATTTATTCTAGACATTCAAAATAATCAATGTTAGATTCTGACGGTACTCATTAAATCTTACTAAGGTACGATACTCAATGTGATTAACACACCCACTGATAATGGTCTGTTATATATTATATAGTTATATGAACTATGGTTATATCTTTATACACGACTATTTACAAATGGAATAGACTATCGTATATAAAAATTTAGTATTTTAATGACAAGAGTGACATAACATAATCCTAATGTATCACTTGAGTGGTATGAATCGTGTCGTGACTTGACTGAAGAAATTTGCGGGGCAATTTGGCTCGCTCAACATTCTCACAAAAGTAAGATCGAAACTCATAATTATAACGAGACATCGAGAATAGATTCACGGATCCAAGGCAGAAATAATTCAGTATAATCTCGAGACTGACAATCTGTGAGGATTTGAACTCAAAGACAACAACTATACAAATAAAAACTATATGAATCCAAATGTAACCTTACGTAACCGATATACATAGTGCGAAAAAAATCCCTCTCGAGGTATCCTAGTGTGATATTTCTTCTATCTAAAGAACTTCGAGATGACGATTTGTTCAATAAGGAAAAGAGTTGCCTTGTATAAACGAAATCCCCTCAAACCTATATTATATTATATATTATATGAAATCTTCACCTCAAAACTAAAGACATCTGATTTTTTAACAGAAATTTAAAAGTTAAGCTCTAGAAAAAGTCTTATACACATATAATCAAACTTGTATCATATGACTTATTCCCTATTATTATAAGCATCATTTAAATAAAGTTAATTAGCTATATTATTGAGAGTCTTAACCGTAGGACAAGAACCTACAACGTTTTTAGTTATAACAATTAACTGATATAATATACTGAGTATTATTTATAGTACTGCTACGTCTTATACATATATCTTTTGGTGATAAAGTGATTAATTAAAGATTTATTAACCATTCTTACCTCATGCTTTATCTATTGTATATTTGTATATCTATGAAAGCCATGAACAGATATTTCTTATGTTTATTACATCTTTCCATTGGATGTTGATCTGAAGAACTGATTGTCTGTCTGTAACTCTCTTAAATCCATAGTTTCAAATAGCCTGATATAGGTATTAGGTAATTTATTTAATTTTTTTATTTTTTTATTTTATGAAAAATATCGGTAATCTCTATGGGTTCGAAAAAATATCGATATGATTTCCAATATCTTTTAGACTTTTCAAGTTAAATTTCTTCGTTTCGCAGTGTGACTACAGAATTTTTTAAAAAGTTTATTTCTAAATTAATTACTAGTAATAAACAAAAATGCAGGGGTTAAGCTTGGCTGGTATGAAAAAGCATCCATCGGTAAGCTTACTAACTAGATGCTATGTTTTTTATTTCCATTTATGTTAGTAATTGTATCTATTGGGTATGAACTGGATCAATTTGCCTACTTGACTAAATTACACAGTAATAAATAATTCAAGCTATTAGTAAGGGTTACTATATTTACGATGCATTGTACGTTTTAGAAACTCAACCATTGTCAAAATAATTTGAACTAAATATTTATAGAACTTTAAAATTTAGTTGATATATATGTATAGACCATATAGTTAGCCGTATGATGAAATAGTTCAAAGATATTTTTGCTGGGACTGTAGAGATGGTTTAGATATATATTTATTTTAGCCATCTACATGTCCTTTCCTATATTAAAAGAATAAAGTTATAGGTTAAAAGAAAAAAACAAAATAACTAGGTCTCTTCGTATAACAAAAAATGAATTATAATACAGGGAGTTTGGTTGTACTGTTCAGTTCGATATCGGTGGACCACTACACGTTGTATTTCTGGAACTAACAGATTGCGGGGAGTGGACCTCCACACCAAATTATTGTGTAACACAAACGTTGAATAAGGATATGAATACGGAAGCAATTATTTATTCTATCTGACAACATTCTATTATCTTGTTATGTTTCTAAATATATTAAAATGGAGTTTATAATTATTATGTGAAGTAACTACTTAATAGTTATTATGTTTGGGTAACTTTATGGTTAATTATTTTATATTGACTTTAAAATTAGAAGAGTATTTAGAAAAATGGCTGCTTAAAATTGATGAAAGGTGAGAATTCAGAAATGCTTCTTATGCACTTGTGTTATTTATAGTTATTGAACTCAAAATATATAGCTGAATTGGAAGTTTTGAGTAAAGTTATAATATAGATATTATTATTATTGTCGAATATTATATTTTACTTATATTTGAATTTATATATTTGTTTCTTATTATTATTATTTTAGTTATATTAATATTTTTATATTAGTTATATCAGAGGTGTGTAGTGCAAACTCCATCGTTCCATATCTGTAAGTAGTTGTAGTAGGTCCATGCTAGCCAGCCACCTCCGCACCTTCTTGAGAAATTAAAACGTAGTCCGGCTAGCGCTTTCCTCCTGCACTTACTTAATGCAGTCACCATCAAAAAGAACACCCCTTCCCCACTATCGCTCTTCCTCCGATCCCGCAACTACCCACAAGTTTCCAAGCCGTCCGGCCACGTCTCCCGGCTTTTGAATAATTGCGACTTCACAAAAAATATTTGAGATATTATAGATGCTAAATAGAAGTAGAAATAAACTATAGGTAACAAAAAAAAAATATATTTTTAAATATTTATATGAAAAATATTTGAATGGAATATTTACAACTTCAGAGATTATTTGGCACGTCCGCATTAAATGTCGTCTTCACATAATGACAAGTAGATCAATATTACCTCTCAACAAAAAAAATTAGGTGCTCAAATTAAAAACAGTTAAGGCTGACCTCTGTTGCCCTTGCAAAATAAAAATATCCCCAACGACTAATACTAAAATAATTTGCTCTTAAAGCCGGCTCAACATAGCAAAGGCTGGTATTAACGATATGACCATTTATATGACAAGGTTCAACAAATTCAGTGGGTGGACTATGTGTGACATGTATGCTGCTGATAGAGGGAGATAAATGTCATCTTAGCTCTAGGAGTGCTGGGTGTCTTATCTAACGTATCAGGCAGTCCATTGCTAATTTTAGCGTCCTAACCAAATCATATCTGTGTCCTACCTTCTTGCACAAATTTGACCACGCCATTCCATATGAGAATGTCATTTTCGGCTCCTCAAAGAAACTTATAGTAGACTCCGAATGGAAAGAGCTCACTTCCGTCTGTAAGTCGATTACTAAATGACCTTACGGCTATTCAGCTCTAAGCTGTTTTAGTATGTTAGTAAATTGTTTAAGTACACTTAGAATCATAATTTATAATTATCATAATATTATTTTATGAATTATTCATATTAATTGATAGAAACTATGAATTGTGTATTATTAATGATATCTATAGTCCTAAAAATTATATATAAGTGATAGTGAGTAGTAGTATACGCTGTAGCACTGCCTTATTATTGTTATAATAATATAATGATTACGAGTTAGGTTATTAAATAGGTTGTTTATATGGTATTCACGTAAGTAGATTATTTTGTTATATTTATTTACCAATAGATTATATATTATTATGTAACACACAAATAGAAGTTACAGAACAATTTGAATTAGGTCCATTATTAGTAATAGGAAGTTATATACCTGCTAATAATATTATTATCGGCAGCATATCCATTCAGTTTGTGATTTACAGTTAATGATATATTAATTGTTATCTTAATATTATTTATTAGAAACGGATGCGATTGTGGAATGTCCCAGTCAACAAATAATAATTATAAATATTAAGAGTAATCAGTATTTTAGTATGTTTCTGATATTATAATCTGTAGTGGAGGTATAGGTTATTAATTGAAGGTAATTAGATTACACTTCGTTTATATATATATTATATTATGTAATATACTAATCGTAGTATTATATATATATAGAATCCGAGGGCGCGCGGTAAATGCCAGATAAAATATACATAGTATGAGTGTGAGGATATTTTATTGGAACAAAGGTAATATCTAGGGCAGAATAGTAAGAAGGATGAGGAGTAGGATGAGAAGATTATATATGTAGTGAATTCAAATAGATTTTTAAAGTGATTTAAAGTAGATTATAATGTATCATGTAATGAGATTGATAATTTAACGTATATGAGAAAGTATAGACTGTTAGAGATATGGGTCAGGATTTTATAGTAATAGTAGTCATGTTCAAGAATTATAAATATGGGGAGCAATTGTAACGTGTGGATATAGACCGTTGCTACGCAGGATACAATTTAGAATATTACAGGTCTTTAGCAAAAGTATGGGAATTTTCTGGAGTTGATTGTGTATTTTAGAGGCTCAAATCCATATTTAATATATATATATAATGAATATATAATATATATTATATATGATAATAGAATAATATAAGTAATAATATATATATTAATTATTATAATATATAATACTATATATATAAATTAATTATATATATAAATTATATATATATATATATATATAATATATATATATATTATATTATTAATTAATATTATATATTAATTATATATAATATAATATTATCTCTAGCAATAATTATATATTAATATATAATATTAATTATAACAATATATCTATTTATATTATTTATAAATTTATATTGTGTGTTAACGACAAATTTTGAATTTTTTATAGAACATTTGTTATTTCTTTATAATAATACTTGAAATTAAATTTAAAGTTATAGTAGATTCTCGATATGCTGTTAATGGCGACCGGTCGACACAAGAAAAAGTTACATATTAAAATACATATTATTGTGTAATTGATTATTTTTTAATTTATTATTATATTTAATTGATTATCTTCTATATAATGGATGTATATAAATTAGTATGATTTATTATATTATTATATATGTAATTAATGTGAGTGATTATTAATATAGTGGATAATTATAGATCTATATATATTAATGTTTCTTATTATTATTATTTAGTAATACTATAAATTATATATTTGGATTATTATTATGATTATTATTTAATATTATAAGTATTTATATTATATTATATATTATTCTTATA
This sequence comes from Trachelipus rathkii, assembly GCA_015478945.1. NCBI lineage: Eukaryota > Metazoa > Arthropoda > Malacostraca > Isopoda > Trachelipodidae > Trachelipus > Trachelipus rathkii. The sequence continues at coordinate 19,208 of JABUQX010092374.1, read as the reverse complement.
TTAATTATTTAAAATAAATTCATTTATATTATTATATTTATTATTTATTATTATTATTATACATTATAATATCAATATAATAGTTATTAATTATCTTTAAGATATGTACATTTATTCTATATTTTTAATAAATAAGGTTTGACTGAACAAAGAAACAGGTAAACTTATTTTTATTCCGCTACTGTGCAAAGTCCTCTCAGTCTATATAATTCCTTACAACTCCGCACCTTCCGCTAGTTCCCAACCTTTATTATTGGTAGTCCGCTCGCTGACTGTACATTTAGATCTGATTATACTTTCATTGTTCATAAGCTGCTAAACCTTATTATATTATTTCCCCATCTTATTCTGAATATTATTTATTATATATATTAAATTATTATATAGTAAAGGTAATTTAATTTATAATTATTAATTTAATATTATATAATTTTATATAATATTATAATTCTATTATCTCTTATCTTACTATACTGTCTCTTTAGAATATTAATTATATATTTAAGATTATATTATTATTATTACCTTATCAATGTGAGTGAGGAAAAATAAGGTGAATACATATTCCACTTTACTATCAAATGTCTTATATTTGAGTTATAATGTTTTAGGCCCAATACATTTTTCGAGATTATCCAAATTTCGTGGACTATAATAATTTATTGACACATTCAACTATTTATTTGCAAGTGCTTTAAGGTATGCAAAGTATATGTTTTAATACTTTTGCTTTCTTGTTCGTCAACAGTGATTGATGGTTCTTGTTTTGTTTTACACTTTATACTTTTCATTGACTTCTCAATTAAACTTCTAACCAAAATTTATTTATGGAGATAACTTACTAACTTCCAGAACTTCAGATTATGAGGCATTCTCCTCTAGTTTAGTGTGTTTGTCTCATTGTGTTGCGCCTACTCTTATGTCTTTATGTGCGGGGTTGTGAGAGATGCTATATATTTACCACAATCCGTCCTGTGTACCGCTCCGCAGTGATCAGTACATCTCAAAGAATAAAATATTATTGGTTATTTGATTTTCTAGCGCTATTCGGGTCGAGGGAGTTTGACTGGTCGCATCCTCGCAGTCGATTTTGTATGAGAAACTTGTTTGAGGGCAGGCACAAGGCCGCGACTCGCCCACCACCTCTTCAGGACACTCTTGCCATCCGTATCATATTGGACAGAGAGGGCAAAAAGCATTAGTAGGGCGTGTTAGGTACGCAGGTAATGGTATTTCTCTTCATCAACTCGGCTATGTATCCAAAAGCAAGACGAAAACCAAGTGTGGTAGGAAACATGACAGAAATGGTTTTTACTGATAAAACTTCATTTAAACACTAATCTAGTCAAAGAATACTAAAATATTTTGTTTGAATTTGACTATTGTAGGAGTGAGAGTTCGGAGTTCAAGGTGAGGTACAGAAGTAGTCGGATGTCAATATAATTGATTTTGTTTAAGTGGGTCAGTTAATGATCCGGAGTCTAGATAAAATTTTTTTTTAAGTGTGAGTTCGGGATAGTACAGAGTCGAAAAGATCGATTTGAATTTAATGTAGAGTTAGATACGTGTATAAGATTTACGAAGAGTCGTGGAGTCGGAGTTCGGAGTGATTCGAAATATGAAAATTTATAATTTATACTAGTGACTATCCGCAAGCCTTAATGTTATATAGATTTAATATTGACTATTTTTAAATTAATAAGCTATGTATTAAAATATTGTGATCAAATTTTTTTTTATGGTATTATTGATAGTATCCGCTATAATTGCGGATTGCGGACTATAATTATTTAATAGCTAGTAATAATAATATTTAAGTTATATAGTATATATTATTATCAGATAATATTGTATAATATATCTATATGTAATATAACCAATAACTTTTTTTATTATATAATAGATATCCACTGAGAATCACGGCGATGAGGTTTTCCCGAAACTTATATACGCAATCACAATTCCGCAATTGTTTTAGGTAGTCCGAAATTGCGAAATTGCGGCCTTAAAATTGCATTGGCGAGGATTGCTCACCTCGGGCATGACGAGATCTTTAAATGATTTGAATGTGATGCGCGAGTGGAACAAAATATACGGTCTAAGTAATAGCGGATTCGTGTTATAAACAGAGATAGAATAGAGGGGTACTCTGAGGTAATTTAATGACGGAAAGAAGAAGAAGAATGACAAGAAAGATTAATACTAAAACTTATAGCATTATTATTTGGGTGCTATTTTAAAATAAAGAGTAATGTAAGTCATAATTTAGTAATTAGGTTATTATATTGTTAAGTGTGCGTTGAGTATTAGTATATAAAATGTGTTAGTTAGTATGCTTATGTTGTGTTTGTTAATGATGGTGTGGAATATTATTGTATTCAGTAATTTGTCGTTATGGTCAGGAAAGAGGTGTGAGATAAGGTAAGGTTGTGTAGTCATGTGATTGTATATTATATTTACTATATTATATATATAACGATGGACATGACATGACATGACATGACAGGAAAACGCTCTTCGAGATATAAGAGTAGTATTATATATAGTATATATAGTAGGGTATTAGAGTGCCAAATTACTACATACATCTAGGCTAATTTATATATATATATATAGGTTATATATATATATATATAAGGTATATATATATATATATATAATATATCTTTACATCTATACAAATCTTACATCCTATATAGGTCTCAGATCAGGCTTTACGAGACAGTCAGTCATGTGTAGGTAGCCAACCTCCGACTTCCCAATCTTTATATATGTTCTATATCCTAAGTAGATCCATAATCCTGACCATCAGTATCATTCATTATGCAGGCATCTGGTGTTATCACCTTCATATAATGAATCTCACTCTACTGTTAGTGATAATCTCCACCTCTTACCTGGGTTCTTTCCTCTTCGTCTCTCATCTCCCTCACTAGGTCTCCACTCATCCATCCTCTACTGCTGGTGCAACTTCATCTTCTTCACTCTCTACCTCATGCATTCCTTCTCCAGGTGGTCCCACACTTCTCAGGTCTGGCTGCGTCATACAACCTCTCTGTAATTCATTCTATATAGGGTTTCACACCCCACGGCTTATCCCTCTCACTCTATTTCTTGATTTACTTCTCAACTTCTCGTGGTGGTACATGCTCTTATCTACGTCTACACTTCCCCAATCACTTCCCCACGGAGCGGCTCAATCCCAGTGTGCGAGTCACAACAAATGTAACTGTAATTTTTACTCTCTCCTCCGTACTAGTTCTCCAGTCGCGTCATGCTCCCTATATGTCCAGCTCCCCCAATAAATTTATAAACATAGAGCATATCCGGTCGGTCACACTCCGCCTCGTTTTATATTAGCTCGCTCTTTCACTTCTTTGTCAGTATATTTGATCTTCAAGATTGCGAGGGATGATAATACATAGATATTCTTACAAGTCACTGAAAAAATTCACTGTATCAAATCCTCTCTCTCTCAGGTAATATTTATATCTTCTGCACTACACCACATTTCTCGTGTGCAATGATTATCCTAAGATCATTTTTTTCGTTATATATCCACAATTTTTTAAATTCTCTCTACCGATTACCAGTGCCAATTACTTTATCTAATCTTCTCCGTGCCTTCCTGGGTCTTTCCAAACTGTGGTCTAGTAAACTGAGCACATTATGTGGGCTCATGTAATAACATCACAACAATTCAAGTGAATCAAAATCCTGGGTTACTTCGGCAATATCTATTCTTGGTTAATAATTATCGTAAATCACAGTGACGGCCGATGTTGGCTATGAATTAAAAAGCCTTGTCACGCATCTCGCGACCTCCAGGACACGCCAGATTTCATCTCGGGCATCATATCCTTTATTAGAGCATAGATTTCCACGTTCAATCTCCTTCCACTTCCACTTCCACATACAATTCCTCTAGATTTATTAATTACAAAGTTTGCCCATCTAATTTTACAAATTAATAGAATACCCCAATGGGTATATACGCCATTTTCGGTTCCAATAGGCTAACGCAGTATTACAAGAGCAGTGAGTGCTCGTCTCGGCGCTTCGGAGGAAAGAGCACTACGACGTAGCCGCTAGGACTTCTCTCTCTACTCTCCGCCTGCCGTGGGAGTGTCCTTCCCACCAGGTTACACTCCCGCCTCCTTTTTAGGTATATACTTTGTTGCGGTGTAACTGTCGCTGAGGGTCTTCCTGGCCCTCCCCTACGGGGTATGGAAAAATGCGTATCTCTCTCGCCCACTGGTGATAGCTTTCTCCTGTCTCGAGCTCCCTCGAGCTCTCTCACTCTGATCTGATCCTTCGCACAACTTCGCATAATCCCTTCTTCAGAAGATCTTCCACAGCTTCTCTCGGGTACATGATTTCAAATTGCTTTCTACAGGCTATGAAGGCTTACCTTTACATATATTAAATGATCCTTCTTATTGTAAATTACACATTGATCATATATACCTCTTGAGGATATCATATTGTCGCCCTTAATGCAAACATTAAATCTGTTAGAACAAGTGTAAAATTATCTACCAACCAACTAGATCCAAATATTTTCTTCTATCATCCACACGCTTTTGGCAGAACATATCTCTAATTTTTTAATGCTATTCATAGATGCTATACTGTCTGATACAATTTCTAATTTATTTCTTTTATTTGATTACTTTCGATGCGTGACTCCCGTATCATCTTGATGCTGTTTTGCAATTTTCTAAAATTTTACAATTTTCCTGCGTCCCCCTTTACCTTATATAAATGGATAAACTATATATATTGATAACCTTCTCCCCAAACCTTATCCAAGCACTCATTTATACTCTCCACCAACACCGTTCAGAAATCTTCAAACATCAAGGCATTTCAGCCCACTCTCCTCCCTCCTTCAGCAACAATATTTATTCCCATCCTCACCAGGAGTTCTTCCGCTCTTAATTTATCCTTATAACGTTCTCCTCAATATTCTTCCTCCGGTATATTTACTATCCTCCTTCTACCCTTACCACGTTCTCTCTTCCTCCTCTCTCTCTCTACCTACTTACCTCTTTTACTCGATATATATCTGTATTTTTTATTATTTCTAAATCCACATTTCAACAGAAACAGAAAGAGAGGAAGCATTCAAGGGTCAGAAGTTTAGTACGTGTGATATTACTTTACCTCTCAATGTTTCTCCATTTATTTTCTTTTGAATATATTTACATATTACATATATATCTTCAGCTCATCTATTACGTTGTTCAATCTATAAAAACTCTTCTTTCTTAGCTTTCCATTTATTCATAATCATTCCATCAGTTCCTTGCAGCTCTTTTATATAATGACATCCGCACAATCCTCGTATTTCACCTCCATCCTCACTTCTCTTCCTGCATTTCATGTTCGTTGACTATTTCACTATATCACGGTGCGCTACGGTAGTGTACAGGAAAGAACAATATATATTATTGGTTATATCAACGATTTTGCCGCCTACGAAATACTTATTATAGCTCATTCGAAAAGAGATTGCATTAATTATTCCATCATACTGTTTATGTGATAAAGAGGTGATTGAATGCCTGTTGTAACTGATGATATATATAACATATATATATATAGATATATATGAGAGAGAGAAATATATATATCTATGTGTGTAGGTGTGTGTCCCTAAGTGTGAGTAGTAGTGTGTGTTTGATAGGTTGTTGGTTTGAATATATAGAGTAATAATTCAATTATAAATCGGGCATAGATTATTATGTAACTATATTACATTTATATATATAAGTAGAGAGGAATAGGTTTCGAACAAATTATAAGATTTCTTATTACTATTTAAGAACTGTCCAAAATTTTAAGTATTTCAACTTAACTGGATAATTAGATTAGTATGAAAATTTTACTGTTATAATTGAATGTAATTTTTAAAATAATTTTTATTGTTTAAAAATTATGTTTATGACATAAGCCTGTGCTAACTCTTAAAGTCTCGTAAAGTTAAAATATTATTATGTAAGATATTGAATTTATTTAATTTGAATTTCTTTAAGATCAGATTAGTTTATTTAAAAAATTCTTTCAACAACACAAAAACTACAGTTGTCGATATTATAGTCAATCAGATTATTAATATATATATATATATATAGTATAATTAATATATTAAATATAAAAATTAGAATTTTATAATATATAAGATATATATATATAATATATAGATATATATATTTATATATTATATAATTAATATATATATATATATGGGATTTGAATATTCATTTATAAGGACTGGCTTGTTTATACACTGTTACTTAATTAAATAAACTTCAGAATTTATATGTATTTTCAAAGAATATATAATATATATTTATATATATATATATATATATTAATTATATATATATATAATATATATTATATTATTATAAAATAAGATCTCAAGTACATATTTTTCTACGGCTTTACTAATAAATCTCATGAAATTAAGTTTGAATATATGATTGACAATCGATGATTCAAGATTTTACAGACATATAATATGCTACTTCATATAAAATACCTTCCCCCTCACTGACTGGGTTTCAGATGAACAAAACTACTATGATTTAATAGTTTCATTTTTAACATCAGAGAGTAGAATTGATCGCTGTCATCAAAATCAGCACGATCTTATTTACAAAAAAGCAAGATTTGCTGTTACCAAAATTGGCGTGTATCGAGCGAGGAGCGCCGGATAAGAGTCGATGCGAGAGAGATATGCGAGAGGCTCACCCATTTTACTTATCATGGTCCTAAATTATGATTAGTGACGGAGCATAACTATCTTCTCAAGAATAAGGGCGTATGCTCCATAAATGCTGGTAGACAAAGATACTGGCGGATGCGTCTGATTTGCATCAATGCTCCCTCCCTCATCACACTATCGGGTATTTGATATATAAGTTAATAGATGAGATTAAATTATTAGCAATCTCATAACAATAATTTTTAAATAAATACTCATATCTAGAAACTTCATTCCTTAATTATAAGTGATATATAATATGGAGATTATAAGATGTAATTTAAATCTCCCCTTGACTGGGTATATCAAACCCAGTGAACTTTACTCACTTTCAGATAGAGTAAGACTTGTTGGATTTCCTTTTAGCCATCGTTGTCAAGTTATAGGATAAGCTTACACTTAGCTTATATACCGAACTAGCGAAGATTCTGGGTTCGAAATCTAGCAGCAAGATTAAATATTATCTCATTTTAATCATATATTTATATATTATTATTTATATATATATATATATATATATATATATATTATATATATATATTATATTAATATATATATATATATATATATAATGAGGGAAGATGGTAAATATTTAACCAGCTAAATACTAAAATATGTATATATATATTATTGTGATAGTAAACAATATAATATCCACATGAGGATATCTCCATTACTGCGTCTATCAGCTCGAACGCGAGTGAACCTGCAATACCGATTAAGACTCTATAGACTAGAAAGAGTTAACATCAGTTGTATATATTTGAAAAAGAATAAAATAATATAGTAACAAAATTTTTGAAAAAACTAATGGGTAATATAACCGAGTTAATATAATATATATATATATATTGAACCATATAAGGTTTGGTTGTTATAATCCTAAATTGCTAATAGAGATCACAATAGAGCTCTTTCAATAAGTTTAAAATTATAAAAACTCTGCTGTGAGTGTGTACTATATTTGAAAATAGTGTGAATATATATTAGTTCCATAATAAAGTATGACTAAACATAAAATAATATTATTTCGAACTCTAATTTGAAAGTTATTCGTAGAATAAGTTATTGTATTCTTCGTGAGACTGCCTAGTGATAAAGAGACATGTGGACAAACATTCTATTAACTCAATTATTGAACAAATTACATCCACCGTGTCTGAGAACTGGTCTGAGATAGATCAATTTTTGAGGATTGTTATACGTAGCCTAAATAATTATAATATTCTATTATATCAACGCGAAAATATTTATAGCAAAGTTGACGTGTTGGCTATGGGTTAATCCTTTTAGGCCATACAGCTTATAAAGTAATCATGGATGTCAATAACAATATTACGCACAAGAGGAATCTTATTACTTTTGGTTATAAAATAACTGGAAAACTGTGCGATATGACCCTCGGACATGAGAGAAGTGATAGGAATACCAGTAAAATATACTCTCGAGAGGTTTTCAAACTTAGGAGAAGACTGCGGTAACAATGATATGATCATAGACATAACGCTTATATTTAAGCATTTTAAACTCGCACCGAACTCGATGCTCTGACTACTATGTTAGTTATAATCTAGTGTACTGAAGATTTTAAATTATCGAGATTACAAAACAGACACTAACAATACTTAAAAAATCATCAGTGCATGTGTGAAGTATCTAGAGAGACAAGTGAGTGTATAGAATTCCAAATTGGTATGAGAGCTTATACTTAATATGTATGCAAACACTAATAACATCTTATGTACCTTTTGCATATTTTTGTGCACACAGTTTTTGTATCACACATAAGGTTATTTATTATAGTAGAATACCAACAGTTCACTAAGGTATTATTATATAAATTAACATAAACTAAATTATCTAAATTCAAAGAAATTTTTCAATATATTATTAGTTTATAAAATTAATTTACTTAAACTCACTTCAAGATATTATTAAATTTATCATCATTTTTAAAATGAAATTGAATTGTTTATCATTCTGAATATGTAAATTGAACTTTTTAAGACGCATTTTCACTGATCTTGCATTCCCTGAGTTTATTTAATCTATTGACTTTAATATATTCAGGGTGAAACAACTTTACTGTTTAAAATATATCATTTAGCTAAATACCTTCTTCCTGGTTTTCAATTTAATACATGTACCCAATAATAGAAATTATATATATATTTATATATATATCTTGTATTAATGAAATCTTTTTTATATGGAGGTGAAATGGTAGTTGATATAGTGTGAACGCAAAGATATTAACTAAGGGTATATTTAAAATCCTAAATGTCTCACACACTGCCCTATCCTTCATTCAGAATTAGCTTATTCTCTCAAAATGAGATAAGTAACATATGTGTGAAATAGCTTGCCACAGTTTGAGACATATTTATTACATCTTGTCCTTTTACCCTCATTTTATGCCTTTTCCGAAGGGACTCCCTCATTCTCTAGCTCCCTCATTATGGCTCGCAATGTTAAATGTACGTTCTCAATGTGACAGTAATATCTACCACGTGCGCTCTTCATCTGCGTTCCAATACGAGTGCGTTACTCTTTCGGCTCCTCCTATGTCATCACATACGTGACTCTCCCCCATCTCCCATCTCCTCTTGCGGTAGACTCCTCTTCCTGGTCTGATTTTCGCTCTGACACCTTAATGCGTGGCTGACAAAATCAAAACTTATTGTGTATCTCCTATATTAGCAACTACTCACTTCTGAAGCTAAACCATTTCTTGTCACCTCATCCTCTCTTCTTTATATCTCTCCGCATTTTCCTTATTCTTCTAGTTCCTTTCTCTCATGAGGAATCTATATTACCTCCCATATCTATATCACTCGTCAATAAACTCTAAATTTCTCACTCTGTCCGATCGTGGGTATACCTTTATATTTCTTGAATCAGTATGGTGAGCGTGTGACCCCATTTCTTATCTGCCATCTGTTCTCTGCCCCTTAAATAATTTTGTCTAAGCATCTCCACTCTCGGCGATTAAGCCTACACACACACTACATTAATCACTACAAACCTCGCAAATATACCAAATCACTATCTTTCATGATTAGCTCTTAATCGTCGACATACCACCGGATTTCAACATCGACTTTCTATCTTTGAGCAGTGCCATCCCATTACTGAGCTATGCACTAATTCTATTTGTAGCGTATAATTAATCTTCTTCTTTGTCCTCTATTTTCTATCTCATTATTTTTACTTTCACTAAAAAGGAATTGCAGTAACCTCTTTTTTTCTTAATAGATTTCTTAATTAACTCATTGTATTATTATTTATATTTAAAAAGTGTCTCGTCTATTATTTGTTCAACATCCACGCTTTCTGTGGCTCCATTGCATGCATGACCGCGTGTCCGATTCGTTTGGCATTTCTATCCCTCCGATTCACACTCACGTCGAATTAATATATTCCATGTCTCTATCTCTTCGTATCATTCAGGATCTCATTTAAGGCCGATCTCTCTAGCGATCTCAGAGTCCGGTATATTTTGGTAGACATAGCTAGCTTGCTTTCAAGTGACTATAGATAGTACTCTCCCATGTTCTTGGACACTTCCTGCCATCTTGATATAGTATTCTATCGTCTGTTTATTTATTAGAGGTACAGGATGCAGACCAGTATTTATTTATTTAAAAAAAAATATATATATACTCTATGAAAAATCTTTAGGATCATCAATAATTACTCCTTTATTGATAATTCTCTCTTACTCCTCTATTGTGTATCACTGACAATGGTTCCAGAATGCTACAAATAAAAGGTGTGTGACAAAATCGCTTTACTCGATTTTGATTAATAACTTCTGCTCTGTTCCTTTCCACTCATCAAAATCCTACATTTGCGCAAGTTTTTAAATTTTTCTGCAAGCCGCATAATAATGTTGTTTATAGCATTTTGGTCACTTAATTCAATTAGTTCTACTATATATAATTAATAGGTTTAATAATATGTAACAGAACTCTTTCAGGTGACTCCTCTACACTTTTTTATCCACTTGACATATGCTCTCTTATCTGAGTCATACTCTTTCCACGAGTTCTCTTCACCATAGGCACTGAATGTCAAAATGCATTTCCTATCAGATATCTATTGAATTCCATAAATGTATCACTATTAATAAGATAATAAATTCAATTCATAAATAAAAATTTTTATTTAAACGTATAATATAATAATTAAGTGATTCGGCAATAGAAAAACTTATTTATTGCTTATATATTATATAATTATCAATAAGTATTATATCTCTAATCAATCCAAAAACAAATTTACATGCTATGTCGGAAGTTCATACGAGTTTTGGAAGTGTTGGAAGGCCAAGTTAAGAAAGTAATTGTCGGTCAATATTTTAAAAAAATCAAATATAAATTCGTGAAATTTGACCTTTCATCCTTGAAATTGATATACCAATATATCGATATATATATTATCGATTAATCGATATCTCGATATACCGATATATCATGCTCGATTTCTGTTGGTATGTAGTGTGCTATAGTTGTCTACAAGGGTTCCACCCCTGTATTCCCGATCTGTGAGTGTGTGAAGTTTCCTCTTTAACTACATTCCAATGTTTATATAAATTCGTGAAATTTGACCTTTCATCCTTGAAATTGATATACCAATATATCGATATATATATTATCGATTAATCGATATCTCGATATACCGATATATCATGCTCGATTTCTGTTGGTATGTAGTGTGCTATAGTTGTCTACAAGGGTTCCACCCCTGTATTCCCGATCTGTGAGTGTGTGAAGTTTCCTCTTTAACTACATTCCAATGTTTATCAAATACAATATATCGTTATATCGATATAATGTAAAACCGATATGTCAATATCAGTTAGGTCAGGAATAATAAATTATCTTGACAGTACGTTATAATTTAATAATTATAATTCCGTTATAAGATTTCTATATTAATTTGTTGTGTTTTTTATCCCCTATATTAACTCTCCATTATAACCTTTATTAACGAACGGTGTTTATATATCAAACTACGTAAAGAGAATATTACAAATGGCACTCTCTAAACCCATATTACCATAATTTACATATTAATAGATTAACGTAGAAGTTCGAAATAGGATTAACATTAATATTAAATATAGAGTATTTCATAAAATTGTTCTAAACAATTAGAAATACTTATGAATAATATTTAGGATGAAAAATAAGTTAATATTAGTAGTGATTGATAATAAAAATAGAATGTAAATATTAAAAACCAATAACAATATTAATATTATAAATTGAATAATGATATTATGAATTCGGACCAGTGACTAGTTGAATTATTGAATATTGAAATTGAATTAAAATTGAAGTATTATAATATTAAAATATATAATTAACTAAATTATAATAATAAGTAAAAAATTTATATAAATAATATATAACATTATTGGTGGCTTATTACATTCAAAAATATAAAGTATTATAATTATATTATATGTAATAAGAATAAACATAGCAAAATAAGTTCATTAAATTTGTTACTATTTGAAAATATCATAATTAAAAAGTTGAAAAATCAAATAAAATATTTTGGTCTCATCTGAATAAAAACTTTTATTATTTTTAGATTGAAATAAATCTGAAGAATGAGAGATAATTAATTTCAAAACTTTTGAAATTTTTTCTCACTCCGAAATATTTAAATGTTTTAATAATTGAAGTTAGCTTATTGTAAATAAAAAATTAATAAGTTTAGAAATAAAAAAATTAGATTGAAAATGAATTTGTTAAAAATTAGAATTGAAATTGAACTAATGAATTAAAATGAATTTTCTAAAAAGAGTATAAATTTAGGCTAGGAGCTTTAAGCAATCAATGTTTTTGTTGCAAAAGTGATGAAGGTATTAGACCAATCTATTTTTTTTTTTTTTTTTTTTTTTTTTTTTTTTTTTTTTTTTTTTATTTTTTTTAATATTAATGTTTTTCTTTTTCATTCACGTGCGTGCTCTTGAAATTCAAAGAAACAGAAGGAAATAAATAAAGCTATTTTTAGTGCAATTTTCATCTCGATTTGATAGTTCAATCTCGCGAACTTAATAAAATCTAAAAGAAGCTTAAAATTTCATCCGAAAATATTGATTAGGCCAACGTGTCGCTGAAAATACAGGCAAGAAATAAACGGCACGTGTTACAGAAATAGTAGAGGTTGCCTAGAGCTGACCAAGAGTTCACATTGAAAATATTGACGAATAAATATACATATAAAATAAAAGACGCTTTCGCATATTTTCATGACAGAAAAGTGCAAAATGAAATGTAAAATGTAAATTAAAAAATATTAGCAAAGTTCTTAAGATATTAAAGTCATTTCCTAGCAAAATCAATGCAATAATATATATATATATAATATATATATATATAATATATATATATATATATATATATATATATATATAATTATATATATAAATATATTATCACAGAACAGTTAGATATATTTATATATATATAATATATAATAGTATATATATGATAATTATATATAAGATATTAATTATTATATTATAGATAATAGAAGCATGCTGACAGGTATAATAGCCTTATTAAGTATATAAATTAATATTTCTCAGCCCCAGTTATTACCAGTTGGATTGATTCATTAAATTTATAATAGTACCTACTCGAGTACTATCATTCATTATGTCACTATAATAAGATTATAAATTAAACTATACTGGCTCAGAGCTACCAGCTTTTAAAATAAATCTAGGATACTATAGTATATCTCTCGGACTCTAGGTCTCACTATATATACTACTATGTTACACTACAATTATATATACATCATCTTTACAAATAAATGGTTATTAATAATACCGCGTTCGATACCTCAGATAGAATCAGACCTCAGTTCTATCATAATTTCATCTCACATTTATTATATATCGAGCTAAATTGATATACATTAATTCTATCTATAAGTTATTTAATAAAAAATTTTAATTATTTATTTTATTAAATATTATAATTATTATAAATATAGTATTATTATGAGTATATTATTATATAAGAGTTAAGGAAATAAAATCTCTACTTGGGTTGATACTTTTAAACAAATTTAAATTATTAATATTATTATTAATGAAAAAATCTTTAGTATAAATAATTATATATTAATTAATAATTATATATTATACTATTCTTCTTAACTTTTAATAAAATAATTTCTCATATATTTAATATATATATGACTTTAATATTACTTATTTAAAATTTTCTATTTCTATTATTTTTAATCATATTTAAAAATTTAAATATTGAGACTTTAATAATAATAATCCTTCCTTTTAAACTAGACTCGGCTTCTTATCGATTAGATTGTTTTAACAAGTAGCATACAAGTCTCTACCAGATCTCGGAAAAAGTAACGCTCTCAACATCATTACGTATTGAGTATAGGTAATAAGTATGTAGTAAACTTTGTTAAATACCATCTTAGGAATAATTATTAGGTATAGTGATGTTAAATTGATAAGAATTTGACCTCGTAAACTGTTAAGTAGAATTTCCTGTCGATATATAATATGTGACAAATATATGATATCTAAAGCTTCATTAAAATATAATTCATGCTATTATATTTTCAGAGATTTTTGGCTTTTGGAGAAGGGTTTTTATTTGGAATAGTGTCACTTTTCAATCTTACTTTTTAGCAGTCTTTATTACCATTTTACTGCAGTACACTTAGTACCTACTATCTCACGGAAATGGCATTTTCTTCTTCACCCCAATAGCGAAAGGGCATTACCACGAGACAGACAGAGAAGTGTCACTAAAAAACTCAGATGGATGTAACGAAGTCGTGGTTATCTTTCACCTTGGTGAGACTTCCTCTCGTTGCAGGATGGCGAGTATTATTAATACAGGAACCTCCTCACGCCTGCACACCCCACTCATGCAGTGCAATTACATAAAGAGTGTGCAATGACGGAGGTGTACGCGGAGACTCCCTACAACTCCGAGATATGTTCGCGGATGCAATTTTATTCATTCTATCGTTACTGTATAACACTAACGGTGCTTCTTCGCTTTGCATACATGCTAAAAGAGTCTGCCCCTAATAATAATAATATGATCATTTTACCAAATCTATAGTCTCTCTCCTATAATAAATACTAATACACTTTAAATTTATTTCTTCACCATTGAATAATTATAGCAAGATTAGTAGCACAAATTTTAATGGTTACCGTCAGGACCATACTCGTTCTCAGTGGTAAGCTCAATGAAAGCAGAAATAGCATCTAGAAAGAATTACATACGTGATAGACACTCTCCGACTGAGCTGGACAACGGCTCAGAGAGACTCAGAGAGAACGGGGATCGGGCGATCCATAGTGCACACTTACGTGCGACGAGAATTAGTCCGCTCGCTCTACGATCAACAAATCTCTCTCCGAGGAGGAGAGATGCTGCGAGCGTTACTCACTGGTACTATTTTGATGCTCTAGCTCTAGGTAGCAGATTAGTTATCGTGTAGGGGTAGTCCTATAAAACTAATATAAAAATCATTTATAATTATAATAGAATGAATATATATAGAAAAATATAAGAAGAGAAAAAAAAAAAAGAATGAGTAGATATCTAATATATAAAGAGTGAGTTTAAAGTCTATCCTTAAGAAAGAATTTTTCAGGCGATAGTCATAGCCATTGAATGTTAATTAGAACTAGATTATTATTATAACACAGTTAGACCTGCCATTCTTGCAAGTACTTAAAGTAAGTTAGACGCTAGCTTGCGCAGCATATCTTTAAAGGCACAATAAGAAAATTAGAAAATGTTTGCGCTCGAATCTCCAGACAGAGACTATAACATAGAGAACAAACCAATCACAGTACGCATCATATTAGTCATCATACAACAACCTATTGAAGGACAGAATAAGGGTCAACAAGTATTAGTAGGCCCTTATAGATATGATAGATCAGTCATGATAATCACCATGCTGCTTTATCGGTTAGGAATAAGAGATGGGCGTTTAGTATAATAGGAGAGGTAGATATATATCAGTAAAGTGATAATTGGGGTAAAGACTGCAAAGATTGCAGATATTCATGAAGAAGAAGATCGATTTGCCTCAGTAAATTAGCATTCCAATTACTATAGATTTGACGATATAACTTACAACCTACTATCACTTGGAGGCTATCAATTTCCAAGTGGTTATGAGGGAAGGTTTGTGGATGAGAGGGTTGATTTATAATTTGGAGAGATTAATCCCAAAGTGACTTTTCCGAACGCCTATACCCTTCAAATGAATGACTCAATATACGTGTTATTATATAAACTTAAAGGTGTATCTGAAAATAGTTAATGTATTTATTAAGTGTGTGTGTATGATAAATGAAGAGCTCGCATGTCGAGACATAGAGCAAAGCAAAATGATAGACATATAATAAACAATCAGTAAATGTCTCTTGTCCAATAGTCAAAGTCGCATATATTATCATTTTTGGATATCTTTTCGCCAACACAAATATAATTAGTCAATAGCTCTCAACTTTCACTTCGCGAAATCACATAACTTATCACAGCCTCATTTAATTTTATTTTATTATTTATTTTTTATATTATATTAAGTGAGACCACTTCTATTAATAGTCCTATATATATATTATATATATTATATATATATAATATATATAATATATAATATAATATATATATAATATATATAATATATATTATATTATATATATATATATAATGATATATATATTTAATATGAATGATTATATATATATAATATTATATATATATATATATAATTAATATATATATATATATATAGATATTATATATATATATATTAATATATATAATATATATTAATATATAGTATATGTAATTAATTATATATATATATATATATAATTATTATATATATTAATATATGATTATATTAATTAATATATTATATATAAGATTATATTACATATGATATATATATATATTATTAATATAATATATATATATTATATAGATATATTATATATATATTATATTATATTTATTATATATTATTATATATAATTATTAAGTTATTATATATATTTATATAGATATATATATATATATATATATATATTATATATTATATATATATTAATATTATTATATATATATATAATATATTAATATTAATTAAATATTAATTATATATATTAATAATATATTATTATTTAATATATATATATATATATATTATATATATATATATATATAATTATATATATATTATAATAATTATTATAAGGAATCATGGAGTATGCATTATATTACTCATCTAATCCACTTCATTAATTACTAATATATCTGATATGGATATGAGAATCTAAACATTTCATAAAATTGAAATAAATAGAAAAATGCTTAAATTTACAAATATTGAAACTTAATACTAAAGCAGCTTCATAATACCTCTAATATATAATAATTTATAAACATTAACCTTTACTTAATGAATATATATATATATATATTATAATGTATTTACTTATATATACATTTATATATTCAGGGGAAGATTGTTTAAAATATATAAAAAAATAAAAAATAATAAATAAAAAAATAAAAAAAATAAAATACTCAAAATACAAAATATTATAATAGTACTGAAACATAAAACGTACTAAAATATTATTTAATATCATTTCATCCAAGGAAGGATACTCATAAACGGATTCAGTGTTCTCTGCATAACTGGTTTTTCAACGCTTAATTCCGACCTATATCGCGGTAATGATGCAGTCCATCTGATATACCTAACATATTTATTTCTCGACTATCGCGCTGACGATACATTTCCGTTCCAACCGCTAATATGGCGCATGTGTTATGTTTTATGATCTCGTCGCGGCTAGTTTTATTTTCTATTTCTTTAATTATTTGCTAGTATATGATTTAAACAATGTGAAATATTATATGAGTATAAATGTTGCTGATCTACCTTCGACTATGATTCAATAATTCTCAGTAAATATATATTTTTAAAATAATTATATTTAAACAATTAGTAGGTATTTAATATTAATGATATATTTTTTATATAAATAAGTGAAATATTTTATTTGAATATAATAATACGATATATATAGATATATATATATATATATATTATATTAATATATATATAATATATATATATATATATTATATATAAACGACAAATCAGTAGACTGGTCTTATATATATATTATATAATAGTATATATATTATAATATATATATATATATATATATTAATAGATAATAATATATATAATTATATATTATATATTATATTATAATTAATAATATATATATATATTATTATATATATATATTTATAGTATATATATATTATATTCATATATATTATATTATTATTAATATGTAATAACCTTATTTTCTAAACCATCAATCCCCTCTCATATAATAATTTATTTGCTATGTAAAGTTTTAGGTAAACCTGTGTAATATAATAAATGCTAATTTTAAAGATTCCCTTATCTTATCACAACTAATTTACGTAAAATTAATATAATAAGATAATATTTATTTTGTTTGTAGTCCTTCATCGAAATAAAAATATAGTATATCTTAATGATATTATTAATTATATAATATTATTAATATTAGATATATATTATATATGATATAATATATAAGTGAAATATAGATATATATATATGATATATATATATATATATTATATTAAATAGATATATAATATATAGATAATATATTATATATTAATTATATAAATAATATTAATATATATATATATTATATAAGATGATAAATATTAATATTAAATTTGTATAATTATAAAATATATATTATATATATTATATATATATTTAATATATATATTAATATTAATATTTATAAAAGAGTAAAGGATCTAGTATTTCTAAACAAGTAGAGAGTATGTTATATTAGTACTTGTATCGAATTCCAATGTATATAATTTCGTTAAACCCAATAAAAGCTTATTTACTGGCAGTATACCTTTTAGACCGTCAAATTTTAACAGTCCATTAAAAATAAATCATAAAATATATAATTATATTAAAGTTGATATATTAGTTTCACTCTAGTCAAAATATATTTATTTCTTAAAGTCATATATATATAATTATTATATATATATATATATATATATATATATATATATATATACTATATATATATTAATATAGTATATGTGTTCAGATTTTTTATGCTCATCAAGTATTAACTAAGGGACCGGCAGTATCCTACATATAAAACAAATATATATATTAATATCTACAAATCAAATTTTAAAAATACTATAATGGTAGATTAGGATTTAACTTTTTTATTTTTTATTTTTATTTTTTATTTGTCTTATTATCATCGAATATATTTTAAAAAAATTTTCCCTTAATATAAGTA
>JABUQX010092373.1:0-17818 GCA_015478945.1 Trachelipus rathkii | reverse complement strand
TTCATTCCATTCCCCTCTCCTCCTCTCTTTCCTCCTCTTATATATATATATATATATATATATATATATATATTCGTGTGTGTGTGTGTAAACTGTCTCTTTCGTCTTTTTTTCAAAAACCTTTAGTCATAAATTTAAGTACATTGAAAGTCTTTATTTAACCTGATGAATAAATAAAAATTTTATCGCATAAAATATTTTCTTCTTTTCATTAGACAAAATTCTCTGTACATGCATTCTATATGGTTTGCGAAACTTTCAGCTCTTTTATTTAGTCTATGAATTGTTACAGAGCCTGATCGATTATATATGGTAGTGAATTTCCTGGTTTAATTACTCATATGTATGTATATATATATATATATATATATATATATATATATATATGTATATATATATATATATATATATATAAATACTATATATATATATATACTCTATATATATATATATATATATATATATATATATATATATATATATATATATATATATATATATATATATATATATAGAGCGCACAGAAAACACTCTGAGCTCAAACACTCGATTATCTAGTAGAGGACTAAGTTCGAGACACAGGTGGGCAGGAGAACGTAGGCTATTCTCTATTAACTCTGCTTCGTCTCACTCGGGCGTTGTAAGGTACATTGTTGGCGTGCTTTGCTTTACTAGTGGAAACTGGCATCCGCGATGAAGCCTGGCCAGCCAGCGGATTTGACCGTTAGACCCTGCTTTCACCAAGGACCTTTCTCAGTAAGTTACTGACAGGTCGTGAGACCTTCCTGGGGAGGACGTTCCTCTCTCTCTCTCTCTCTCTCTCTCTCTCTCTCTCTCTTTTGTTGTTGTTGTGTGTGTGTGTTGTTGTCCCTCTCTCTCTCTCTCTCATCCCTCTTCTCTCTCTCTCTCTCTCTCTCTCCTCCACGCCTCCTCCTCCTATTTCATATATATATATATATATATATATCTTTCTTTCTCCTCCTCTTTTTTTTCTTTTTTTTGTAATTTTATGTGTGTGTGTGTGTTTTATATATATATATATATAATATATATATATATATATATATATATATATATATATATATATATATATATATATATATATATATATATATATATATATAAATCTTGAATTACATATTATATTCATATTGCTTCATAGTTTAGCAGCTATCTTCAATGATATTAAACTTTTCTAAAGGTGGAGATGTGTCAGCTTTACACCAGACTGATGGGATGAATGTGTGGGAGAGCATTCAGAGATTTATTCCCACGAAAAAGTTTCTAGGTCAACATTGATCTTATATAAATGGGCATTAGAGACGATGAATGGAAATTGTTATTCAGTAAGTTATTTGTTATTTCATCACAAATTTTGTGAGTATATATTAACTTTTAAGGAAAATATATGTAACTCATTTTACCAATATATATATATATATATATATATATATATATATATATATATATGTATATATATATATATATATATATATCACTCTCATATATACTCCTATATATATATATATATATATTAATTATTGAGAATTTTAAGAATTTAAAATTTCTTTAATTCATTTTTATGGAAAATCATTTAAAATATTGGCTAATTTGGTTAAAATTATATGGTGCCTGAACGTGCTTTAAAATAAAAAAAATCATTCAAAATGGAAAATTTTGTTTATTTCCAGCAAATTAAATGTGGACTTGACATTACCATGGATTTTCATATTATTTGTTTATCTTTTGATTTGTGTATAATAATTAAGATATCTGTAGCTATCGTTCCTTTTTTATTTGGGAAACGTTTACGGTATACACTGATCAACTTAAGAATGTAGTTTCTTTGTTCCTCATATTTGGTTAACTATTATTATTCTTGTTTTAAAGAATTTAATTCCTTTTTTTTAGCAGTATCGTTTACGACTTTTAGTTGATTTGCAAATTGAAAACATTGTTACTATTGTTCATTTGTTTTCTTTGCTTGTGGGTCATTTTTATGAAAACGTTAAAGTAGATTGAATCGTTTAAAAAATCTAATTGTTTGTAGTGAAATAAAGGCACGCATTTCCATGTTTGCAATATCGCAAATACCTTTATTTCTTAGTTTCCATTTTGCTTCTGCCAAAATCCTTTCGTTTTTTAAAGCGTGCACCATGTTCTTTTTTTCATTGACTGATATTTCATTGTCGAAAAATTTCTGGATTTAGATACCACATGGTTCTTAATTTTGGAAAGTGCGGCCTCAGATATTTCATGATTTATATTTTTGTAAAGAACTAGCTTTTTAACAAGCAAAAGATCGTGATTTGGAGCTTTATGTGCATAGGGTGGTGGCTTTAACATAAAGTTTCACTATAAAAAAAACATAACTCAGAAATGCTATTTCTCTCTCTGACCGTTAATGTAAATTCATCCATGTATAAAAATATCTTCAAACATTATATGGCCTTTGCTATCCATCGTGCATGATAAAATGCTCCAGAAGTTCTAACCTTAAGTTCAGGACCTCTTCTTCCAAGGAATAGTTTTGCAAGAACTAATAGCTCTTCATAATCATCGCGAGACAATTGTTTTTTCCTTACCTGATCTATAAAGTGAAGTATATCTCAAACTTCGGGCTTCAAAATTTTATTAATGCGCTTGACTTCCATCGCAGATTTAAGACTTATTTGGTTGATTTTATGGCAAGATTTTAAAGTGCTTAAAAGAACTGAGATATCAGGGCTACTAGAAAAAAGGCATTATTGTCTCAAAAAGCACTCTTTAAGAAAAACTTATTCATACATATGAGATTGTCTACGCATAGTAAACATAATATATCTATTTCTAAGAATTGTTCTAATAAAACGTGACACCATTTACTCTACTAAGTTAGATGATCTAATAAAACGCTGGCACCATTTACTCTACTTAACGAAGTGATTCTAAAAGTGATTGATAAACTGCAGTTGCTTGTTCTCTACCTGACGAATTGTTTATGACTGGAATACCTAATAACTGTTCTGCATCTCCGCTTGTAATAATTATTGATAGTCTGTCCTTTTTTGCATTGCCGGTTAAATTAGGTAATAGTTTCCCATCCCAGTGAACAACAACGGTATTAAAATTCAAATTTTTGAAAATGTTGCATCAGTTTCTCTGCTATTTTTTTTGGGTAAAGTTTGTCTACACCGTTGTATCGCTGAGCGACTTATGGATAACAAATGAACGTCATGTCCAAGGGCTTCCGCTATTGCCGATAAAATATGAACAGCATCCCTATCACTTACCTTACATTTATCGAAAGCAGCAACAATTTTTTCAGTAATTATGTTTTGTATACCCTCTAACTTTACTTTCTATGATGATGGTCTAGGTTGCTCAAAGTCTACCTCTTCGTCAGAGGTGAAGGTGGTGTGAGATGAACTACCCTTTGATGATGGGCTGAAATCATAAGCAGCTGCTTCCCCTGTGAATTTTCAAAGTGTTTCAATAACTTGTAAATGAAATATATTATAAATATAAAATTATTAATAATTTTCATTTTTTAAGAAGTAAAAAATAAATATTTATATATATATATATATATATATATATATATATATATATATATATATATATATATATATATATATATATATATATATCAATATATATGCTCTTCTCCTATATATATATATATATATATATATATATATATATATTAAATGAGAGAGATAGAAAGATTGATTCTTTTTTAAGATTTCTTTAATTTTACTCACAAAATAGATTCTCTGAAAATTTTGGAATTTGTTTAAACGTTTCGTTTTCCATACGTTGTTCTTACGAACGGTAAGAAATGCTCAGTTCGTTCGTTTTGTCAATTTAGCGGAAAATTGTAAGAAATGTTTATTAAACGTAAGGAATTTCCTTCATTCTGTAAGGTTTTTATTTCCCGTGGTTACTGAATTTAGTATGTACTTCCGAAAAAAAATGTAAACAAAACAAATGTCGGGAGGAAGCAGGCTGGAAATTGTTTTTAATTTTATACAATGGTTAAGGAAGGTTTGCGAGTAATGCCTTTAAAAATAATAAGATTGTGGCAAGTATTTGTGTGGTATTCATATTTTTTGCTGCTTGATATATTCGTGGTAGGCCCGTTTGAATTGATGAATGTTTAATTCAATAAAATCAGCTTTAAATCTAATTTTTCCAAATCGATGAACTCTACCACAAAAGTTGAGCAATACTTTGTAATATAAACCATTTCTTATTTTTTTTATTTCTGTTTATTCCATATCGTCATAACAGCCGATTCCAATTATTCGTAAACAAAGGTTAACTTCGCAAGCCGTCGTGGTCTATTTTGCACGAAATTCGTGCTAAAACTATGTAATGTGCAATCATTTCTGACCGTGCGTAATCACAAATGACAAAAATGAAAACGGTCTTGGATTAACTTTTGGACCAAACGTAAAGCACTCGAAATTATCAGTAAATATCCCTTGAATATCTCTGCGCTATCCAATGTATATTATTGTGCAAATTACAATTCAGAATGTAATTCTTTTTCCCAGCGAAAGCAATAAAGAATAATAATATATTAAGATCTTTATTTAAAATATTTTAGATCCATCTGATATTGGTTACGATGGTTGGTATGGACCAAGTAGGAGACCTTCCTCTATTAAGTTCAACTCTAAAGAAAAGGAAAAGGAAATTCATTTCACGAACATTCAAAACTCTCCAGCTGGAAGAGCTGTTAAAGAGTTCATGCCAAATATATTTGAAAATATCAAAGCACATTCTAAAAATGCTGAGGTAAGCTTTTTTTCTTTGATGTTCTTTTTATATATTAATTACTATAGGTCTGTCATTTAAAATAGAACAGTTTTGACTTGATTAAAACTGTTTATTATTTTAATAAATCACATCAATATCGAAAATTATTAACTTAATATGTTAGTGAATTGGAGATATAAGTGATCTCTCTCTCTCTCTCTCTCCTCTTTTCATTGGAGATATATATGTGATAATACTATCATATATATATATATATATATATATATATATATATTTTATATAATAATTTGTATTACTTATATATATATATATATATATATATATATATATATATATATATATATATATATATATATATATATTTTATATATATATATATATATATATATATATATATATATATATATATATCCTTAATATTCTTGGCGTTTCATTTTCTCAGAGATCGGGTGTTCTGAGTCTTCTTGAAAAATTTGCATGCCACCCCAGCATCTTGCTATTTATTGGAATGAAGTTAGCCGCTGCATGTGATATGCTTCACACACATTGGAATGTTCCTTTCACACAGCTCTCCTTGAAAGAGTGGGGTTTAAGGATATTTGCTTTATCAAGCTTTCCCCTCCTACCAACTGTTCAGTCTTTTTCTGCGCGTTGAATTATAAAATCATTCATTTTATATTATGGCTATTACAACGTCGCCATTCACGTGACTACTTCTTTGAGAAGGGTTACTGAGACTAGACCTTCCATACACACATTAATCATTTCCTTATCCAGCTTTCATATCCCAGACATAACGTCTATGCCCAATATTACTTGTTATTTACCAGGAAAGTATGGAACTCTCTTTCTTTTCTATTTAGTCAGCTTCCTTTAACTTGCACAATTTCAAAAGTTTTGTATCGTGTTATACTGGGTTTTCTTAAGCTCGGTGGGATTTGATAATCCATTTCCAACAAGAGGAGACATAAAAAAAAGTATGAAGAAATTTCCAATCTTAGCACAAAAAGTATTAAAACGTACATCTTCTATGCTTCTATCAGTGGCAACTGTGGTGAATTCACCAGGCCAAAGTAGACGAAGACTGTATTAACACTTCAAACATTGTAGAGGTAGTAAAATGTCAAGAGAGTTAGAAAGTAAGAGACAGTATATTAGTCTTTAAGCCTTATTCTAAACCACATCAAAAAGGTTGATTGAACTGTATCTTCCTCCTTCCCCCCCTCTCAGATGTAAGAACGATACTCCCTAAAAGGGCAAATAAGACCTTGTATAATTGAAGCTACTGTTCTGAAGAAAATAATTCTTGGAAACTGAGCATAACATCAGCTACTTTAAGGTAACCTTCGCCGCAGTTGTTAAATGAAATTTTCAAGACAAATTATTGCTTATAATGATAATCAAGAAAATTGATCGTGTTCACAGGTGAGATGGAACAGAGGTGAACACCGGAAGAGGTATAAAATTGAGGATTTGTTTCAGAGATGGAGATATGTAGAAATTGAACTCGGAGTTAAATTTCATAACATTGGGGCAACCACTCAGGGAAATACTATGCAGATAAGCATGAATAAAGTCGGAATGTTGAAGACGAGAAACAACTAACTGTTGATGTAAAATAGGGAGAAGATCCAAAAGTGTGGAAAAATAAAGAGTACAGGGTTGTGAATTTAGGGTATAATTTTTTTTATATTGTTACCTTTGCCATCTCTTTGCTACATTTTGATGTTGCCACAGGCAAGGAGCCTTACCATTCTCTCTATATATAAATTAGATGAGCCTACTTTAAGTTTATTTTAAAACACACACACACACACAAATATATATATATATATATATATATATATCATATATATATAATATATATATATTAAGATTATATATATATTTATATTATAGTATATATAATAATATATATATATTTTATATATATAATATATATTATATTAATATAGTATAATAATATATATTTTTATATAATATATCGTATTAATATTTATATATATATTATATATATATATATAATATGTAATATATATAATTATATATATATATATACTATAAGACTGATAATATATATATAATTATAAAATATTATATATATGTAAATAGAGAGAAGGATGCATTAAATATATTATTTATACATTTGCCTTTAGTTATTCACACACGAGATAGTTATTTTTATTGAAAATTACACATATTAAACTAATATAAACATAATTAATAATACTGACTTTGGCAGTTCCCGATGCTTAAGGAAAAGCCATTATGTCTTCAAGCTAAGTATGATCTCATCGAGCTCTGAGAATTCTTGAATGTAAATATTCCAGAAATTTAACTTTTGGTGTATTTCTTTTTTCGTTTTATGTATTTTGCATACTCATAATGCATTTTGGAGAATTTAGATTATAATTCGCCTCTGTTTTGAATTTTTGCGTAATTTTTTTTTGCGTATTGTATTTAGTTTTTTTGTGTGGTTTATGTTATATATATATAATGAAATGGTGATTATTCTTTCTTTGTGCAATACCTACACCAATAACTTGCACTAAAACTTTCAGCAAATTCTCTCTGCCAAATCTACGATGTTGCTTAGTCTTACTATTCAAAATCCATTAGTTTCACCAACGTAAACTAATCCAAGTTTTTGCATAGGGATGTATATATGCATTGAGTGCAGTTTTTTCTATGTTTCTACTGTAGGTAGGAAAATCTTTATGAGATGGTTAGATATCACGATGAGTAATAGTAATGTTGTTTGTAAAAGTTTTTGTGTTTATACGGCTGGTGTGAGGGAAGGGGAGTAAGATTTTTGGATGTGTTGTTTTTGTTCTGTTATATATTCTTTTTCTTTGTTGAGTATTTATTAATGAATAAAGAGCGTATGAAATTTTTGAATGGAAAGTAGAAAGTTAATTCATCATTTTGTGAAGGGTGGGGTAGCATTATACGAGTTCTCGAAGAAATAGAGAGGAAAGTATACCTATTTTCGTGTTTGCGATGTATGAGAGAAAACCGTGTGTGATTAATTGAGGGTTAGAAGGGTTTCTGTATATTGTTACTGTAGATTTGTTATATGCTAATAAATGTCCTAATATAAAAAGGGAGGTTGTTATTGGCAAGAAATTCTAATGGTAAAATATTTATGTTATAATAACAAGTTGATACTATTTAAGATGTTGTGGGGTTACTAGTTGTATCTGCATTAAAAAATTGTTTAATTGTTATTGGTATTCAAAGTCTTGAATTACTAGATGTGTTGAGCATTTTTGATAAATATAAAACTGTTCTTTTTTATATTTGCGTTCACAATCATGCTTTACTATATATAAATATTTTCTTTGGTGGAAAGTTTTAGTTATAAGTGTTACCGGGATATACATATTATTTGATAATTTAGCTATGATCCGCTATATATATTTAATTTATACAATTTTTTATTTGGTCTTGCGAGTAGGTTTATTTTTTATTTAAAGGAAGCACATAAATCTTTACCGATATCTCAAAAATATACTTCACAACAAGAATTAGACAGATAAAGTCAAATATTGGGCTTTCAAAAAAGTGTCTCGAAAAGTTAAAAAGTTTACAACAACAAATGGTACGCAAGTTATCCCAAAACTTCCTTCAACAATTCACAGAAGTACTTATTTCAGCATAATAGAAAAGTTGTAATAGATAAAAAAGCATCACTAAGAATAGAAAGTTACAAAAAAATTTCGATGAAGTTGCATGGACGAAAAATCACTCCAGAAAAAATAATTAACAACTAAATTGCTTTGAAACAAATATGAAAAGTATCCTCTTTAAGGCTAACGGACTCTCTTCGCCCTGGACAAGAAGTAATCCGATTAAACCAATTTAGTAAAACTTAAAGATGGAAAAATACCAGGTAAAGACATCAGGCACAAGGAAATATTACTCAAATGTTATCTACTTGCCTAACATTCAGAAGACATTTAAATGACGTAAGTTACCGTTATTATTTTATAAAAGACTGTCATCATCCGCAAAAATAAGCCTATATACATATGTAAACTCGCCGTGAAAGGCATAACGATGTTTCATACTTAATAGTTCAGATTATATAAATAAATGCAGTGAGTTATTGTCAGATAATAATACCTATTCGCCACTAACAAAGCTACCGCAAGTCCAACCAGTTAGCATCCCCAAAGGGCTTAAAAATTCTCTTCACCAAATCAACATTACAAGAATCATTTAAAAATCAACCATTACCAAAATCAACAGTTTTACGGAGAGACGTGCAGGCAGGGATAGTATAGTCTGTATGAAATGATCTTAGACTGGTTATCGTTAAAAATTTGATTTAAATATTTTTTGATTAATATTAAAATAACATTGATATGTTAGAATATGTTTGAAAAAGTTTATGACTACGGGAATAGTTTGATGAAAGGAATGATTAGTACTGAAATGTGTTAAGTGCAAAGGTAATACTAGTTTGTTAATTTAGTAGTTTATTCGTACGTATGTGTTGTTAGGTTTGTTCTTGTACATTATATTCCTAGCGTTCAGTTATATTACGCTTTAATGTATGTAAAAAAACTGTTGCTACGATTTAGAAATAGTATTCGGATGGTTAGAATATAAAAAACTCAATTTGTGTTAGTATGTGTTCAGTCGAATGTATACATCGAAGTATGACACAATAGATCGAATAATCAATAGATCAAAGGTCATGTTGGAGGCAGGCGGGAGGCGTTGATGTTTTGATTATACCCTGATTTACTTGAATTTACTGCTTTAAATCGAGTAAAAGCTATTAACAGATTTACATCATTGGATGTATTATATCACAAATAACTATATTTTATTAGATTGTTTTGTTTTGGAAAAGCTTTGTTATGTTTACATAATTTATTCGATTGGTCGTAATGGATATAATTAGACAGGACCGATCATTAATAAATTTTTTTAATAGTAGTTCTGTTTAATGCTTAAAATTAACGTCAAAGTATGTTAGACATAAATGCTTGGAAAAAAGCAATGAATTTAGGTTACGTTATTTACTGCAAGTGTTGGCTTACTTTACTAGTGTTAATGTGGTTGAATTTTGTTAATGTTAACTGTTAATTAGTGCGTAAGGTGATTCGCTGTTGTTTTAAGTTTTCATTGTACATTATTTTTCTTTAGTTCATACTTGTTGCTATGTAAGCTTGCATAATTAATGTGAATAACAGATTATTATGTTAGCTTATATTAACACGAATAGATGAGAAATACATAAAGCATAATATGAGTAAGTTTGTTAAAATAGTGACAAGACTAGGTAAGACAGTACCGACGATCGTGTTACGATACGTGTTGTTGAAAAAAAAAGCAGAATGAATTGTTAGCGTTCCTGATTGCAATTGTTGTTACTTACTGATGTTAATCAGTGTACATTCTCTAAGCTGTATGCAATAAACAGAACACACCCTACGTCCACCATATTACACATATCTCATGATACATAAGTTATGATCTTATGTCTAACTATTGAACCTTATTATTTCGACAGAAAGCGTGTTTTTATTTGATGTCTATAATGCCTCTAGATCACATGACTAGTTAAAAAACTACACTTTTCCGACATCTACTACCTATTTTAAAAATTTTGAGCAGTAGTTATTTCCTAAAATAGTAGATAATTGATTAATCCAAAATGACAACATAAACAACCTCTTTTTGTTAGCACCGAATGTAAATTTCTGTGTTATTCACATTGTGTCCCAATTATTCGTTGGGTTATGATATTTAGTTATGTTATATGAATGAGAAGGTGTCTTCAAAGTTTACTATGTTTTTAATGTAAAAAATGTAACAGTTAGCGCTTATATTGCGATCTGTTCTGTATGATAGTAATAAAGGAGATTTGAGGACATCCTTAGGGAGTAATAACGCAGTTAATACATAAGCAAAAAAAAACATCACATCTTTAATCATTCCAATTGCCTGTGCAATGATAAAATCATTCTCAAATTACATAAACCCTAATAAAATTAATACCTTCATGTTAAGAGATTGTGCTTGGAAGATAGAACAAAACTATCTTCCATATTATAACTACGTACCAATATTACAAAACAAACACAGGGTTAATATATGCTGTTCACTTCTCACTCACTTGCCCATTATTATCATGGAACTTTTTGAACTTTCATTAAATAGATTGCAATCTGTGTAGCCTACGTTACTCTCAATTACTAGTCAATCGTGATAGCATGTTGATTAATCTCTTACTTGGTCGTTAATTAATACCCGACAATGAATTAGTTAACCCACACCAAAATTCGTGAATCAGCATCAACAACCTCGAAGGACCTTATTTACCAAAAATGTAATATTAAATCATTGGTATACTTACATCTCGCTATTATAATTACACTGTCCTTATAGCTTGTTGGACACTCTTAGAATTTCTGTATCGTATTTAAACAACACATATTTTCTAACTATCAATAGCTGCTGACAGTATATCAAGCAATATCGCTTTATATATCAACTTACCATTACACTCTACTGAATAATTTTCGTTCATTCTACTCACGTCAAACAACACAATAATATATGGCGTACTTTGTCATCTCTAGATATTTCTCTCGAGCACTCGTATAGTTCCCCACCTTTATACAGAATAATATAAGATAAACTCTTACATTTTATTTCCTATCTCTCTAATTAGTGATATATCTTATCACTCCATTGTAAGACATAGTGATAATAAATTAACTCTCTAGACTCAAAGCATTATGATATAAGAAGAGGTATGCTTGAGAAAAGTTTATGAAGATAGCGATATACAGACTCAATATAGATCAACATGATCATTTACTCTATAGTTATAACATCTTATACCTCTCTCGTTTCATAGCTGATAGCGAAAACGTCTGTAGTTTAACACAAAAACACGAAATTCAAATATGGTTATTCGAACCGATTAACATTACTAATGTTTCTCGAATAACTATGTGTGGATATATCTAACGGATTTCAAAAAGAAAATTTCTTCTCGAATTACATGATATGTGAATATAATCTGAAGTTGAATCCAATGAATTACTAGCATATTATCACACATAAACCACAACTAAGTCTCCTCGTAAGTACAATAGATGTGAAAATTTTTACATTATAATCATGAAAAGCCTGATGAATGATTTTTTATGAAATTATAGATTAGATTACATTATAGTCAAATAATCGGTTAATGAGAGACTTTTGACCGGAACGTTTTATATTATCTCGCTCTTCTCACTCCTATTGCCCATACATCTCCCTTGTAGCTAATCACTGCTTTGAATGAATATGTGAAAGAAAAAAGCATCCTTCATACACTTAAGTATAGTTATTGATTAGTATACCAACCCATTCCACAATCAAGAGAATTTTTCAAACTTTCTCATAAATTCTATAGCTAATTACCAAAAAATTGACTAACCACCGAGGAAAGGACTCGCAACAAATATTCTACGATTCAGTTATATTCAAATATCTTTTACATGAGCTATTGTACGCAATTAAATACAGTGTGAATGAGAACCTTGTGAACGATATAAAAAATTAATACCCAGTCCTGACATGTAAAATTCTATATGGATAAGTTGTGTTACTACATTCTATCGTGTATCAATTAGCTTCTTCTATAGTCGAGAATTGTCATTTAACTATGCATACAAAAAAACATTTATGGTAGCTTATAATAATAGTGATACTAATAGGTATATATTATTATATTATTTATGTTTTATATAATTTCATGTGTAATTCCCCCCACCCATCAGAAATATAAGATTCGATAATTAGCTAGATGTTTAATTAAAACCTATTGAAGTAGGGACTAATACCACTCGACCATGTTATAGTAAATAATTAACTTTAAGTAATATGTTATGAGATATGCATTTAGAGATAAAGATTAGTAGAATATAGGTTACGTTTTGATGTTTAAATTTATAGTACTACTATATATTCGTTGTATTATAATAGTTGATAAAACTTTGATTATTTAGATTTATTCGCTATATTGAATGTTTGAGATGTTTTAGGTTTGTTGTTGATATAAATCAAATATAGTTATCTTAGACCGGAGTGTAATGCTATGATATAGTTTAATTATCAATGTGAAAACTTAGTATGTATACTAATATTAATCTCGTGTGAATCCAGTGATTAAAAGATAAAATATCGGCAAGTATCGATATAAATGAATCAGTAGTAAGTCGATATTGAATCAATAGATCGATATATAGATTGTAGAATCCATGGTAAAGAGTAGGAAAAGTACGATAGGAGAGATCAGGGTGATGTGGTTGATTACTGATCTTCAGCTTATATATATGTAGGTTATAATGTTGATATAAAACACAAAAATTTTTTATACTTATATAAAAAATAAAAGTAATTAATAAAATTTTTATGTAAAAACATAAAATACTTCAATTATAAAAAGTAAATATTAAAAGTAAGTTGTGATTCTCCGATCAGTTCATATAAATACATAAAAGTTTTAAAGAATAAAATAAATAATAAGTAAAAGTTTTTAAAAAGTTGTTATAATTTAAAAATAAAAACTAATTTAGCATAAAAAACATAAAAAATATGTTTTTATTTATAAATTAATTTGTTAATGTATGTCCCTGTGTCCAACAAGAATTTAACAGATGCGGATAAAACTTTCACCTGTCTCGATAACTTGAACCCAACAATATAACATTGTATGAGCATTGCAATAAATCTGGTGTGGGTAAGCTTACCAAACAATAGAATCCATAAGTATTGCTTAATGTTTCAAATAGTATATGTGAATGAGTTTACTATTAACAAATTTACTCGAACCTACTATTAGTAATCATTGGTATGCTAGTGAGTTCACGACATTCATATCATATATGGCAGTTACCCCATGGTCGGTTCTGTATGCATTGTTAGATTACTTGCATATGACCCGCATGTCTCGTAATAGTACTTGAAACTGTTATTGTCCTAAAAGATGTTTAGAAAGCATTTCCTCCTGATTCGTCGCTAAATTAACTAAATAAGTAATTACATTGTATAGGTTTTGTTACATTTGTGCAGTTTATTATTTCCATATATAGTTCAGATTAGTGATTATTGTTACTTTATTTGATGGGATAAAAACTTTGTACTGATCAGCAATTATATTTGTTTGACGAGATTGTATTATGATGAAATAAATTTTTGGTAAAACTTACTCGACAAGGTTAATGTAATGAAAAATAGCTATATAATTTAAGGTCTACTTTGTTTTGATACTTACTATTTGAAAAAAGTGTAAATATTATGATACTATCTGTTAAGCATAAGGTCAGTTATCTTTCCTAGTTTTATATCAATGTATGGTATTTGTTTAGGTTTTGATTTATACATTATATTATACTATGCACTTCATGATAGTTATTTAATATGTTAGCTATATTGAGTGGTAAGAGGCTTAGGTGATTCAGTAGATATACTTTTTAGAATATGTTAAAAAGTGTTAATATTTTTTTCTTTGCTTACATATAAAATGAATAATAAATATTATTGATAGTTAAAACAAAAAAGTTTATAAGAAATATAAGTTATAATAATTAAAATATTTTATCTTTTTTAAAAAAAAACAATAACTATAAAATTTTAAAAGATTATATAATAAAAAAAAAATAAAAGAAAAACTTTGAAAGAATAAAACACTTGAATTGAATATAAATGAAAAAAAATAAAAGATTTTAAAACAAAAAGAAAAGAAAGATGTGAAGCAAACGTTTCATATGTTTTGGTAGTTACATTACTGCGTGTTAAGTATTGAAATTTGTTAATGTTAGCTGTTTATTCGTTTTTAAGGTATGCTAGGGTTGATGTGTAGATTGCCATTATGATTCTTACCATCAGTATATGTTATGTTGCTTGTATATGATGTTGAAAACTTGTTTATGTCAGCATATATATCGAGAGAGTAGTATAAAAAAGAACATATTTTCTATGCTATGTTTATCCAAAATGTTACTCGAAATATGACTGGAGTACAACAAGATCTATAGGTATAATAATCAATACCCACTTAAATTATCAGATGTTGGACGGTATGAGGAGATGGTTTAGATTACTGATATATCAAGTAGATTTAACGTTTTATACGTCTAAAGTTGTGGGTATGGTAAAAAACATAATGTTTCTTTTACGTTGGGTATATAGCTATATAATAGAGAGAGTTATAAGAAATATTTGATATATTATACAAATAAAAGTATATAAAAAAGAAATATATATATAAAAGAGAGTTATTTATATAAATTTATGACACAAAAAACTAAATAACAATTTAAAAAATAAAAATTTTCAATAAATATATCAAATATGCTAAATATGTCGCCTGAACCCTCACACAGTTTAAGTACCATAAGTTGAAAATATCACACAAATAATTTTTATTTATAAATTAATAAAAAAAAAAAATGGAAAACAGTCACTAATCTATTAGTTAGTTTTGCTATGTACGATATCACTCACGTATCTGGTAGAGTAAATTCGAACTTGTATTTCGGTCATATGCATAGTTCCAATACATTTAGAAGAAGTGTTATAAGTTAATGTTATCTTACAGGTGTGTTTATATTCTTGTTCAGTAGCGTTAAATGTCATATTTTAGTTCTCTTGAAAATAGTCCACAAATACATTTTTTGTGTACG
Organism: Trachelipus rathkii; assembly: GCA_015478945.1. Taxonomy (NCBI): domain Eukaryota; kingdom Metazoa; phylum Arthropoda; class Malacostraca; order Isopoda; family Trachelipodidae; genus Trachelipus; species Trachelipus rathkii. The sequence continues at coordinate 2,360 of JABUQX010092373.1, read as the reverse complement.
GTGTAAAGCAGTAGTAGTCGTATTGGTGAGTTAATATACTGAGTACACGGTGGGTATTATCTAAATATTAACTTTTAGTTTATTTTTTTTCCGAATAAGTTTATAAATGAATTTTTAGTACATCTCAGGTTCTGTTTACTATATGGAAAAAACCGACTTTCACTTTTGATGCATATATCAAATGTACTTTTAGACGTATGGTTTCTGAAGGGGCACTTTAACTTTTTTATATAATTTGTATTTGAACAACAAAAATTATGTCACGGCAAATAAAAAGTTATGTATCGCATTTCTTTACGTTTATAGACCCAATATCTCGAGACCTACAGATTACTAAGCAAATACTACATATTGTCATATTATCTCAGAGTATCAGCGGATAAAGCTTATGATTTGCATCTTTTATATGATATCGAAGATCATTGTTCTCAAATAATAAAATTCTATTTATTTAGTACATTTAATAATTCAGTTTTATTTTTTTCTAGTTTTCATTTTTTTTTTAACACACATCACGACAGATTTTATAAATCCTTTGTATATAATAATATACTATGTGATATTCGTTGTCAATTATAGTATCGTTATATGGTAGAGATTTCATGTTGACACGCAAGTGTAAATCCCAAGATGTAACTGTTAATAGTTGAACCACACATGATAGTTTACTTTTGGTGAGCGCTATCCTCGTATAAAGAATATATTGAGTCTTTGATAATGGTGCTTCAGTTTTTACTTGTGTTTTTATCACTCGATGTAGATATATTATTTGTTTAGTAACCCGTGTTAACATTTGTGATTTAATTAGTTATGTTTATTTCAATATGATCCGAATTTTTACCTTTAATTCTCTAAACTATGAAGAAACTATGTATTACGTAGCATATAATTCAAAATGATCAAGAGTAAGTCAATACTTACTAAAAACCCTGATGATAAATTTTTGCTATAAACTTACCGCTACTTTATGCTTACACCTGTACAACCATTAAAGTGAAATTAACGACTAAGCAAATTAGTGTCCATAGTTACGTACTCTAGCGATCAATTATCTGTTCTTACAATTGTTACATGTAGATTAATTTCATGTTATGGTAATCCCAGAATATTTATTCATGATATATATATTTTAAATTGAGAAAAAAATTAAATTATATATTTCTGTTAGAGATGTGTATAGTGTGTTAATGTCTCGGTGATTTATGCCTACTTACTCGTCTAAAATTCGAAATAAAAGCTGAAGCAATAGTAATGCAACTCAGTGTTTCCTTTATTTGAAGGGTGAAACTTTGTACGTAGCATATATTCATTGATTCAGTATGATATTTATAGACAATGACGTTATATTAGATAATAAATTTATGTTATAATATTCATGACTATTGTTATAATGTAAATAATTCAGCTGACATGTATTAAGAAAAAGTGAAGTAGGTTCCTTAGTTCTTTCAACTCTAATGTTTAAGTATCATTATTACTGTTGAGTTTATTAAGCTATGTATCTTTGTTAATATCTAGCTAATTATTCATTGATCAGATAGAATAATAATAGACAATGATATGATAAATATTTTGTTAAATATATACTTAAAAATGTTATAATGTATATAAATTCCAGATTTGTGATAGTAACATAAACTTGGATAACCTCTTTGTATTAAGATTTGAATTTTATTTGCCCTATAGCTTTTTGTTTTAGGGCTCATGAAAACCCAAATTTCTTAAAGTTTATAAAAATTTAAATTGAATTGAAGTATAATAAAATAACAAACATACAAAAGAGTTATAAAACACATATGTAAATAAGAAGTTAATTACAAATTTCAAACGTATACCAATCAAATTGATGACAATGAATCAATACAGATGCATAACTGTAATGGGAGGGGCTATACTATGTGAATGGATAGGATTATATTAGAGGTACTATGAGGATAGGCCTAGGTATGTATCAATTATAATTCATAGATGGGGTAAGTAGCGTTGTATAAAGTACTAGGGTGGTTTACTAGAGTAATCGGAGTAAGGACAGGCTCAATGATGCGAATAGCGCTAGTACCCCAAACATAAGAGGCTCAGCGGCTATATGTAGCTACTTAGGCTATGATTTCGGTATTTTGATTTATAATATATAAAGCTATATAATTTTTTTAAAGTTATAAACTAAACAAGAATAAAATATGTTATTATATTTTTTTTTTTAATTTTTTTTTTATTAATTTATTTAAAAAAATTTAAATTTTAATTTTTTTCAAAAATTTCTAATCTAGTATTTTAGAGTATTGGCTCCTTTTAGGCATATTTCCGTATTTTAATTTTTTTTATATTTGATCTCTGATGTCCCGCCGACCAATATTTTT
>JABUQX010092372.1:50000-56370 GCA_015478945.1 Trachelipus rathkii | reverse complement strand
TTATGGTTACATTACTGTTTTTGAACATTTATCATCCACATAATAATCATCATCAACTTTATTTCTGACTTTTGAAATGTTCTGTATATATATATAAATATATATGTTCATATTTTAAAAATAGTTTTTAACACTATATTTACTTCTTTATGGTAGGGATAATTTAAATGAAGAATGTGAAATCAGGCACTGAATTCTGAGCAAGGACCGAAGATGATTTAGAAATATATATTTAGAGTAGGTAAGTTTTCGATATTTTAACATTCAGTAATTTACTGTCAATTCATATGGTTTGCGATTATGTAGTTCTAAATGAGAACTTTTTTTTATTTTTTCTCGGTAATTTCTCAAGCTAGAGTTGGACGTATTAAAAACAGAAGGAAAAAGATAAAGAAAGATCATTGAGATTAAGGAGAGAAGGCACAAATCTTCACATTAGGACTATTATCAAGGAAGTTCTAAAAGATTTTTGTTTGAGAAAGAAAGGGATGTTTTCCACATTTGAAGTTAAACCAAATTATTATTTAGGTCAGCGGAACAAATTTATCAAAAATCAGCCATGAAATATTTAAAAGCTCTGTGAATCAAATCTAAAATTAAAATCGAGATTACACATATTAATCAGTATTTATTTAACGAAATCAAGAAGAGGAGCAACACAATTTCTTTTCCAGTTTCTTTTAAAAAAATACTTACTTTAAATAGACAACGAAGTGGAGTCTGAAATAATTTCTGTGAGGAAGAGCAAATTTATCACATCGTTCTTTTCTACAAATGAATAAAAAAAAATAATTTGGACTTAAATATAGAAGCGGCTGTTATAAATGGTTTTTGGTCTAGTTAAGGTTTCGATACAGTTGGTCAATATGAGAATTATATTCGCATGGCTCTTGGGGCTGGGACCCACCATATTTCATCTTTATGAACAATCGTAGGAGTACCAAATATACAATCTGCGATTGACACCACCCTGCATCTCATGCAGGACAAGTGTTTAGAATAGTCATAATCATATATATATATATATATATATATATATATATATATATATAGCGCCATTAACATAATTTATGGGAATGTATAGGTAATAATAATAAAAATATATATATATCATATATATATATCATATATCAAATATATATATAATAATAATAATATATGTATATCATATATAATAATAATAATATATAATATAATATGTAATATGTAATATATTTGTCCATTGAATATACGAAAACCATATATTTATATATGTATATATATATATACATTTGGAATAATAATAATATATATATATATATAATAACTAACCTCTGATTATGATCTTCAGGGCGCATGCTGATTAATATGTATATATAATAATATATATATATAATATGTATAATAATAATAATAATAATAATAATAATAAATATATATATATATATATATATATATATATGGGGATATTAATTTAATTGATTCTTGTTGTGGTGTTGTACTCTTGGTGAATAACATGGCAAAGTGACAAGAACCAATACTTGGGTCATTGCGTCCTTGCGTCGGCCCCAGCACTTAGTATGTGCATTGTCACATATGAATTCTTTTAATCTTCTGTACCTCGTTTTCAGACGGCCCCGGACTTTCTTTGGGTTTATTGAATGAACTCTACACTGATGAGATACCTGAATTGAGGGTCCGTCACGGTCGTGAAAGCTCTAGGGTGGAATTTTATGACGACGAGTACTCACTAAAAGTTATAAAGGGGCTGTAGGTAGTGCTTTCTTTTTGACTTACGTCATATTCTTCTACTACTTTCCTTTTTCCAGTGCATGCTACGCACCTTACCCACAGTCTTTGGGAGAGAAGATGGGTAATGTGATGATTCCGAGTATATATATATATATATATATATATATATATATATATATATATATATATATATATATATATATATATATATATATATATATATATATATATATATATATATATATATATATATATATATATATATATATATATATATATATATATATATATATATGCTAAAATCCCACGAACTAATGCCAAATATTTGGTGGTGTGGAGTATTTCTTCTTTAACTAAAAATATACGCTTCTAACTAATGCTGAAAAAGTTTCTGTGTTAACATTATTCTCACTTTCACTCTATTGAATCAAAAGCGTTTGGACAGGAGCGCTTAAGCCCTGCAATCTAGCCTTTTCCAATGAAATAGCCTTAGAGTGCTTATCTGATTTTGAATGTTTTTCCAATTTTTTTGACAATAGCTTTTCTAAAATTATTAAAAGGTTCCTGATGTAAACTTCACCTGTTTTCTGAAGTACTTCTATGTCATTTTAAATGCAACTCTTACCGCTTACAAAATGTATATACCCCTAGTATAATCAAAGAGTGCAACCACTTGTGTTTAGTATCCCATTGCTTTTGTATTTAATTTCATGTTTTGTGGCAGGAATTATATTCACTTACCACAACTTGCAGATCTTCATCATTATGACTGATTGCTATAAAAAATGTACTGTGTTGGTTCTTCAGGCATCTTTTTAAAAAAAAAATTCATATAATTTTTGCTGCCTTGCCATTTTATACAATGTATATAAGTATATAGCTTATAGCTTACAAAGTTACAGCACTTTTAGCAATACAGCTTACACGTAAGCATACCCAAACACAGACACATAATATAAGATAAACTTATAAAAAAAAATAAATAAATGAATAAAAAAACGAACTAATTTTACAATGTTAATGAGTATTTATTTTGTTTAATTAATAAAACATCATTCACACGCGATCGTAAGAGAACTAAGTTAGCTAAGTTAGGCGGTAACTTTTTTGCAGGTCAAAAATTATACTTGAACAGAAAAAAATTTAAAAAAGAAAGTGCGCGCTGAGTACCTTCTACAAGTCAGATGTGCAAAGTTTTTTAATATATATATATATATATATATATATATATATATATATATATATATATATATATATATATATATATATATATATATATATATATATATATACTCAGTGAACCTTTTATTTTAAATTTTTTAACAAAATTTGGAAATCAAAATCTACAGGAAATTCCCCAGACCACCCTAAATTAAGCACTGCAGGTCATGACTGACGCCACTTAAAAATATCCATCATAAAATAACACCTTTATATTATAATATACCTCTAACAGACTTCTTACAGGTGCAGTCATTTTTCATGGTTGGTATACAGTATTTACTGTCACATTAACAAACCTCCAACAGTATAACGCAATAGTAACATATATTTCATTAGGAACTGACATACTCAGAGAGAAAACTGAGAATACATCCCCAAACGAAAATACTTTGAGAAATAAATTTTTTTAAATAAAAAGCAATAAAAAAATCAGCAAAAAGAGAAAAAAAAAACAAGAACAAATGGTACTTTGGAAAAATTCAGCCACCACCCTCTGAAAGAAAACCCCCTTCTCACCTCAGTCATCGATAGGTCAATGGGATTCCTATAATAATAATATAACTATTCAGTCAATTAATAACTAGGCCTACTCTAACTTTGGAATAAAAAAATTAAATTTGATTCCTTTAACTTTTTAATTAGTAATATACATACAAACTAACGTCATTTTATATAAATTGCATAGCAATTTGGCAATGAATGGTCGTTTGTTTATTTGACAATATATTCAATATCTAAATAGATTTCTTATTAATATTACTACTCTCACTAGTATGAATATAGTTCATTATTATGTTAGAACAAGATAACTTTCAAGTACTACCATCAATTCCTCTTTTTCTGAATCTGTCATCAGTTACATCTTCTTGCAAAATTAATTCTATCTTACGCAGTCACCTGAAAAAAATTAAATACATTATTATTATTATTATTATTATTATTATTATTATTATTATTATTATTATTATTATTATTATTATTATTATTATTATCCATGGTTGTGGGGAATAAGAATTTCCCACACTGTACGTTTTGCATATCGTAAGAGGCGAATAAAAGGACAGTAGTAGCTGGGTTGGGTACCGCTACCACTTATTTATACCCTTAAAATGCTCCTGCAAGCATCCTATATCTGATGCACTTATCTGCACCATACCCCGGTTCTGGGAGCCCTAGGGACAGCTGATAATTATTATGTTCCCGTTGATTCTGCTTTGTTGATCTCTATTAGAGCGTCTCCACAGCAATCCACACCTATTGGCCTTTCACAGAGTTTGTGACTTCTATCTTCACTTTCCTCGGACTCTCGACCATGATTGGTCCTGCACTATATTCTCCGATACACACTTTTCGAGGTTTGTCAGCTTCCGTTTGTATGCTTTGGGATACAGTCATTGACAGCTGCGGTCCACCACATCAAAGCTAAGGAATTCTTTTCTGTTTTCATAAAGAGATCTACAAGCTTTGACACCTCTTTTCAGCAACGGCTCCTGATCTCGCAATCCACTCCCTGTCGCCCTACTCGTTTATTTTCTCAGCCAGGCTGATCGCCCTAGCTATGGCATTATGCAGGATTAATGCCATCCTTACTGAAAAAGTTATACCGTATTCTCGGATTTTAGAGGTGATCTTCTAACGTTGCAACATCGATCAACGAAATCCCTTGGTTTCTCCTTTCCAAAAGATTTATTTACTCGTTGCGTAAGAAGGAAAAATGCATTTACATTTTTCTGAAGCCCGTCGCAACAGGTGTTCCGAGGGGAATGAAAATATTGATCAAGGCGAAACCTGTTGTACATCAACAGGATAACAAATGAACAACATCTTCCACCTGACGCTCGGTGGGTCACTCGAAGCAGCGACTTTTATTTGAACATTAGATAGGGTTTCTCCTCATACCTGGGCTTAGGAAGAGGATGCTCGTGGCCCGACACTCCGGAACGTAAAACTAATAGGAAGTTGGCCTTCTTGCAGACGAAGTCGTCGCCTGGAAGGTATTTGGCCTTGTTTGCATATAGGAACCAACCTAACATGGTTATCACATGACGAGAAGAGAGATCCTCCCGTCATGCCCATTTTGCTGTTCATCCTCCTACGATTTACTATATATTTGTGAGTTGCGAAGCCATCTTTGCTATCAGACTGAAGTTTTCTCCAATAGAAACTGACTTACTCTAGAATCGCCTTACTGATATATTGCCTAAGTAGACTTTCTTCACCATAGTAGTGACAGTATTTTTTTTCCATCCACTGATCATTTTCTATAAGATTTAACACTCAGACCATTTATATGTTGAACATTCTCTAGAAGACGTAACCTGTCAGACTATTAATATGTCAAGTTATGGACTTCCCCTGTTGTTGGTAAACTAACAATGTATGAACCGCTTTCTTGTGCGCAGTGGTGGTTCAATTTTATACTCATTATAATAATAATAATAATAATAATAATAATAATAATAATAATAATAATAATAATAATAATAATAATAATAATAATAATAATAATAATAATAATAATAATAATAATAATAATAATATAATATTAATAATAATAATAATAATAATAATAATAATAATAATAATAATAATAATAATAATAATTTATTGTGATTATTATTTTTTTTATTTTTTAAAGTTCACACCTCACGGGCATAGCCCTATTCAAGGAGGGGAACTTCTCTAGGAAATACACACCTCACGAACTAGGATTCGAAACCACGACCTTGCCATGCGACTCCGTCGCTCTACCGTTTGAGCCACGGTATTATTATTATTATTATTATTATTATTATTATTATTATTATTATTATTATTATTATTATTATTATTATTATTATTATTATTATTATTATTATTATTATTATTATTATTATTATTAGAATCATACCAAACATTTTCGCGGTTAATTCGTGAGAAATTGGCCTAGGAGGTTGATCCCGCAAGGATCGTCTGTCAAATCGTACTGCATCGTTGACAATAAATACAAAAACTTCTCTTTGCAAAGTTTCTTCATAACCTTGGCGTATCTGTGAAAATAATAAGGTTGAATTAGTTAAAATATTTGTACTGAAAATCTTAGCTTAATTAATTACAAGAGATACGTTTATTTACTGTAAAAGAATTTTATAAATATAAGTATTTTTAGTTCATTAGTTACTATTCATTCTGCTATCTTGTTTACTGGGGTGAGAATGGATCAAAAGAGAGTGTGAGCAAGGTGAAGATATGAGTTTGTGGATGGAGTTGGTAAGGAGGTATTTGAGTGGTGTGAGAGCAGGGAACCTGAAGTCAAATAGATTTTTATAGAGTGTTGAACCTGTTGCAATAGTTGGAAGAAGCAATATTTTTATGAAGTTAGGTGGAAACATTTAAAAAGACGAGAATAGGGAGAGGACTGCAGAGCCCGCAGAAC
>JABUQX010092372.1:32500-45000 GCA_015478945.1 Trachelipus rathkii | reverse complement strand
AATATTTGAAAAACAAATACATATCTTATTTTTATTTTATTTTCATAACGTATATAAAAAGTTTAGTTTCCCATATAATATCATTTTATTAAAAGATTGAAAAGAGAATATTGGGGTAATGTAATGCGGATGTCTATAAAATTTGGGGAAGGGCAGATTTAAAGGTGAAAGACACTTGGCTCCGCCCATTCCCCAAATTTATGACCGTATCCCTCACGCAGTCAGAAAGTAGTTCGGCAGATGATACACAAAAAAATTTAATTACTTTTTAAAGTTTTTAGCTTCACCTCTAAAAATGTTTATTTTTATTTGTACTTTTGTTTGATATACACTACATTTACTAATTTACCCTATTAGCGTGTAGCCGTTAAGTAACTTTAACCATGGACAAAGTTATTCACCTCTAAAAATGTTTATTTTTATTTGTACTTTCGTTTGATATACACTACATTTACTAATTTATATATCAGTGGCGTACCTTGAAGATTACACTTGGGTAGGCAAAGTTATATATATATATATATATATATATATATATATATATATATATATATATATATATATATATATATATATATATATATATATATATATATATATATATATATATATATATATATATATATATATATATATTGATCCAACTCTTAGTGGTGGGAAATCTTAATTTAAGAACAAAAAGCAACACCAGGGCTTTAGACAACGACATGGAGAGAAACTTTATTGACAAGAAAAAACGACGTTTCGGAACTCGACTGATTCCATCATCAGGCTATAAATAATAAAATAAAATAAATGGAACAAGTATAAATAATATGAGATAGTCTAACAATATAAAACTAAGAAATTCATTAGCATACAAAACTTGTTTAAATTAGCTTACAAAAATGTCACAAAAAACAAAAGTGGGTTAACAGAACTGGAAACTCGAAAATTAACATAGAAAATATTAAAAATATATAACAAAATAAATGACATGAATGAACGGTTTTTATATATTATATGAGGGATAACTTTTTAAAACCTGCATAATCAATTAACACTTCAATGAAAGAACAAACACGTGAGGAAACTTACTTAGTTACAATAAAATGCATTACACTCGAAAAAACAATACGGGTTGAAGAATGACAAAACTTTCCATCTGGGAGGTTAAAGCAATAGTAGTTTAAACGGGCCACTATCGTTGTTGAGGGTGGGTTTGATGTCGGCAATATGTAAAGATTCTAAAATGTTTAAGTTGGTTAGTGATTTACAAAAAGAAGAAATTTTAAATGGAGTTTGGAAAAATTTGTGTGATTGAAAGAATGGTCGTGCGTGTGAGCGTGGTCACGTATAGCGGAGTGTGAAGGGGAATTGAGTAGAAGGTTGGTTCGTGTGGAAATCCCTCTATGCTCATCTATTCTTACAATGAGTTGGCGTAAACTACTACCAACATAAACGGCATCACAGCCGTTACAATTGAATTTGTAAATAACAGAAGAGAGGAGCAGCGAGGGTGTTTTTTCTTTATGGTTACAGAAAGAAGAAATTTTAAAGGAGGAATTGAAAATCAAGTTGATGTTTAATTGTGGGAAACTATTATTTAAAACGTGGGCAAGGTCCTTACGTAATTTAATGTAAATATGTTCATAATAAGGTAGGGGAATATATAATTTTAGTTTAGGGGTTGAGAAAGTAATGGGGGGAGGGGCCAATTCAGCATTTAAGAGTTTGTTAATAAATTTGTACAGTATGAGAGAGAGAGGGAAGAGGTTTCATGATACGAAAAGGTTTGACAGAAATGTGAATTCTTTGTGCATCAAACTATAAGAGGAAGATAAATGAAAGGCTCTGTATAAAAGGGATTTTAATGATATTACATTTGAATGCAAGGGGGATATGGCTGAAAAAATTTAAGCCTAGCCCTGTAAAGGTCTTTTTTCTGAAAATTGAAGTGGAGAAATCTGATGAAGTTTTTCTGATGAATAAATCCAAAAATGGAAGGGAGCTCTCCGACTCATCCTCATGGGTAAAAGTTATGTTGGGTAACTGTGAGTTTACATAGTCAAAGAAATGAGGAATTTTGTTTTTGTCTGTAAAAAGTAGGAACGTATCATCCATATATCTTTTATAGAATGTTGGTTTGAAGAAGGGGGGACAATTTTCAAGCCAAGATTGTTCGTGGTGTATTAGGTATGCATTGGCCAGGATTGAACTTAATGGAGAGCCCATAGCTAGAGAATTAGTTTGTGCATACAATACATTATTAAAAAAGAAATATGTGTCTTGGGCTGCGAGTTGCAAAAGTGTTTTAAATTCTGTCTTGTTAAAACCATTAAATTGTGTATTTAAACGAAAAATGTTATCTAGTAGGATGTTAATGGCATCATTAATGGGGATATTAGTGTAAAGTGATTCGATGTCAAAACTAGTCATGAAATAATTATGTAGATTAATAGTGGATAGCCAGTTCTTGAATTGGTAGGAATTCTTTATTGTATAATCATTAGTCGAATCATTATATATATATATATATATATATATATATATATATATATATATATATATATATATATATATATATATATATATATATATATATATATATATATATATATATATATATATATATATATATATATATTATATAAATATATATATATATATATATATATATATATATATATATATATAACCTTTTTAAAGTAAATACTAATCATGGCCCTGAATTAGCAGTGGAGGTGATATTACATAGGGAATAAAGCTTAGAGTAAAGTAGAAAATATTCACATATTAACTTTAACATTTCTAATTTCAGATTAAATTAAAATTTAATTAAAGGTTTAACATTATATAGAATATATACTTTCATTACTTTTTATAAATATCTAATCTGAAAAGTAAAATACGCAATAGGTATATTTCATGAAAATTGTTCTTCCCCTATAGGCCTCTACTTCTTTTCTTGTATAATTATCTGACCTCCTTCCCTATTACTCCTGAGTCAGACAAAATGTACCCATCATCCAAACCCATCTGAAAAATACACACATTTTGCATAAATATTATTTTCTGAAAAAAGAAAACTGCTCAAAATTTTTAGAGGTAAAAAAAAAATATCGTTGATTCGATACTGAGGATAAAATATCGATATATCGGCTGAAAAATATATAATCGATATTTTCTCGATACTATCGAAAAAAAATATCAATATCGATATATATCGGTCCTCCTGCGGCATCCCTAGACTCCAATGATCTAATCAGAAAGTCACTATTTATTTCAGTGTTCGTAGTATTGCCTTCGCTCGAGATTCTCCTTTACACCATCCCCTCTGGTAGATCTGTATTGACCTGTCAGGTGTCGCCTCTGCAGAACCTCCTCCAGTGGTTTCTATCTTCGCACATTCTTCTCTCCTCCACATCCACCATAGACACTCCTCTGACGTTCATCGCGTCTTCCACCGCATCCTTCCATCTTTTCTTCGGTCTCCCCGCAGGTCTACGGCCCACCGGCATCCACTCCAGCATCTTTCTTGGTCCAGTTCCCTCTTCCATTCTCTTGAGGTGTCCATACCATCTCAGTTGATTCTGTTGTATTTGTTTAGTTATTGATCCAATTCTCAGCTCTCTCCGTATTTCCTCACTTCTCCGCGTATCTCTCAGGGTAACTCCTTCAATCAATCTCAGCACCCTCATCTCCGCCCCCTCCACTCTTCTCATTTGTGTTGTGTTCAGTGCCCAGCATTCCGATCCGTACACTAGTAATGGTCTCAGTATTGTTTTATATATCACCATTTTCACTTCTTTTGGTATAACTGTTTCTTTCAGTACTGGGTATAATGCTCCTACGTTCTGAGAGAACTTCTTTATCCTCTCGCATATCTCTCCTCCCTGACCTCCTTTCCCCTCCATCATCACTCCCAGGTACTTGAATTTATCCACCTGCTGTAGTCCTCTTCCTTCTATATTGATGTTCAGTTCTGTTCTTTCTCTAGCTATTTATTCTCATTACCTCCGTCTTCTCCGTGTTCATCTTTATACCGATTTCTCCCATTTGGGCATCCCATCTGTTCAGCATTTCCTGCAGGTTCGCTCCCTCGCCTGCCATCCCTAGTCCAGTTCTATATATATTAGTGTATATATATATATATATATATATATATATATATATATATATATATATATATATATATATAGAAATGATTCTATATATATATAAACATATCTATATATATATATATATATATATATATATATATATATATAGGTAATAGTCCGGTTGAGGGTAATGTATCAACATCGATATTTTAGAAAAGGTAATCGATTTTATAATGTTTCCTTCGAGGAGAGTTGGCATTTCGTTTGAATTAACAGAATGTGTTTGAATGCATGCAAACGATATTAAAATAAAAAATAAAAAACAAAAGTAATTTATGCACACATTTACATAAATATAAAATATTATTTCACTAGATTCTTTTATATATATATATATATATATATATATATATATATATATATATATTATATATATATATATATATATATATATATATATATATATATATATATATATATATATATATATATATATATATATATATATATATATATATATATATATATATAATAATAATAATAATAATTTATAATAATCCCACCATGCAACGTGCCAAGTGTTCCCTCAAAATAATTTAGTATTGGATGGTTGGTAATGATTTTTTATTTTAGGTTAAGAAAAATTAAAAATTTGATTTGCTATAAAAAGAACTTACTCTTTTTATTTTTTTGAGCTTCAAATTGATTTATTTCAAATTCATTTTATTTAATTTTTAGTTTATTTCGACGTAAATATTTATTATTTGTGTCCACAATAAGTATTGTATATACATATATATATATATATATATATATATATATATATATATATATATATATATATATATATATATAACCTTTTTATATATATATATGTATATATATTATATATATATATATATATATATAATATATATATTATATATATATTATTTATATATATATATATGAATGGTGATATTTTTAATGCTCACAGTATGTAGCTAGAGAACGGCAGATCCTACAGTAAAACAAATTGTATATTTGGAATCAGGCTAAAATAATAAAAAAAGAATTTAATTTTTTTTTTTTTTTGGCTTATTCATCGAAAATATTTAAAAAATTATTTCCCATTTAGGGGCTCGAGCCGACGGGGGACAGAGGGGGACGTTTCATACCGGAGGAGATGGTCGGAGGAACCCCCGCGACACCCAAAGACCAAAGAGCGGGGTTCGAGACCATCCCCGGAGAAGGGATTAGTCCGTCGTCGTCCTCAGGAGGCCAGAGAGACCCCGATACCTATCTGCGGTTTACCCTATATAGTATTCCTTTTAGTTAAAAAAATAGAATAATTTTACTTCCAAAACACTTTTGGTAATACTTTAAAGGAATACCATAGGGTAAACCGCAAAGATGGCGGGTCGGGGTCTCGGCCTCCCGGTGGACGACGAGGGACTAATCCCCCTCGAGGAGGGTCTCCGGAACCCCCCCTCTTTGGTCTTTGGGTGTCACGAAGATCCTCCGACCATCCCCTCCGAGGTATGAAACGTCCCCCTCTGTCCCCCCGTCGGCTCGAGCCCCTAAATTGTGAAATAATTTTAAATATTTTCGATGAATAAGCCCAAAAAAAAAAAAAAAAAAAGTTAAATCTCATCAAAGTTTTCCGCTGATTCCAAATATATAATTTGTTTTACTGTAGGACTGCCGGTCCCTAGTTACATACTGTGAGCATTAAAAAAATCTGCCCATCTATATATATATATATATATATATATATATATATCTCTGGCAAGATCTTTTTCTGAGTCCATAGAAAAATATATATATATATATATATATATATATATATACATACCCATAGAGATATATATATATATATATATATATATATATCCCCCTACTGGGCTGTGATATATATATATATATATATATATATATATATATATATATATATATATATATATATATATATATATATATATATATATATATATATATATATATATATATATATATATATATATATATATATATATATATATATATATGGGCATGGTTTACATTCTGGCAGCAGTTCTTTTTCAGAGTCCAAGAAAATTTATCGATATAATTAATCGAACGAATACGATTATCACAATGTAACAAAAAAAATTTTTTTTTTGTTTCTTCTGATTTTTATTGTTTTTATTCAGTTTTTATGCAATCCAAATATGTTTTTAGTTTTCTCTAGCATCTACCCTTTTTTGTGTTACGACGGCAGGAAGTAATTATTGGCATCTCATTGTATGGTGGTTACAGTTACAAAAAAAAATTTTTCTTTCTTCCGATTTTTTATTGTGTTTTATTCAGTTTTTATGCAGATTCCAAATATGTTTTTAGTTTTCTCTAGCATCAACCGTTTTGTGTTACGACGGCAGAAAGTATTTATTGGCATCTTCTCATTTTGTATTGGTTAAATACTTTACCATCGTAGCTTACAAAGACAGTCTGAAAAAAACTAAAAGTATATTTGGAAGTCTACATACTTTACTGAATAAAACAATAAAAAATCAGAAAAAACAAAAAAAATTTTTTTTGCAACGGTAACCACCATACAAATGGATCTTAATAAACTCCTGCCGTCGTAATATTAATACTAGAGAAAACTAAAAATATATTTGGAATCTGCATGAAAAACAATAAATCAGAAAAAACATTATTTATTTATTTTTTTTTTTTTTAACGGTAACCACCCCATACAAAATGAGATGCCAATAAATACTTCCTGTCGTCGTAACAGAAAAACGGTCGATGCTATAGAAAAACTAAAAACATATTTGAAATCTACATAAGAAACTGAATAAAAAACAATAAAAAAAATCAGAAGAAACCAAAAAAATTTTTTTTTTTGTAACGGTAACCACCATAAAAAATGGGATGCCAATAAATACTTCCTGCCGTCGTAACACAAAAACAGTCGATGCCAGAGAAAAACTAAAAACATATTTGGAATCTACATAAAAAACGGAATAAAAAACAAAAGAAAAATCAGAAGAAACATTTTTCTTGTTACATTGTGTTATGTTTTCTTTATAAAAGAAATCTTCGCTTTTTTTCTCCAGTCATAGAGTAGCTTTTGTGCGTGATAGGTGACAAAGAATTTGAATGATTTCTATGAAATTTTCTCTAAAGTTTAAACATTGCATGCGTTTTTACATTTTAATTTAATATTGAAAGTATTTAAATGCAACAAGATTAATAGCAATTGTCATATTATTAAATTTAATAATAACACATGCAGTGCTAAACATAAACTATTCTTTAACGAAAATTCGACACATTTAAATTTTATTGTAAAAATACTAAATGTGAATTAATTCGTTGAGTATATTAGCTTTTTAATATATATATATATATATATATATATATATATATATATATATATATATATATATATATATATATATATATATATATATATATATATATATATATATATAAACTATATATATATATATATATATACATATATATATATATATATATATATAGATAAAAGAATATCGATGACCAGCCTCTAAAAGAGACACAATCATAGGTATCTCAAAAAACTACAATAGCTACAAGGAAAAGGAATACATTGTTTGAATCCTGGTAAAATTTTAGTGCGGAAAATGTAAAAAAAAAAAAAAAAAAAAAATATCTCAAACTATAATAGCTATAGGGAAAAGGAATACATTTTTGGAATCCTTGTAAAATTTTAGTTAGGAAAATGTAAAAAATTAAACAAAGTGGCTATTTTTTTTTAAGGGGGGGAGCTCGAGCCGGCGGGGACATAGTATATATATAGTATTTGTAAAGGTATTACGGCAATGTAGGGGCTCGAGCCGACAGGAACACAGGGAGGACGTTTTCCATACCCGTAGTAGAGGGGCGGAGGAACCCCACGACACCCCAAATACCAAAGAGCGGGGGTTCTGGGGGGCCACCTCCCAGAGAGAGATAATCTACCCGTAGTTCCCAAGGCCGAGGGCGCCGACTCACCTGCATCAGTGCGGTATACCCCTGGGGTATTCTTTAGTTAAAAAAAAAACAAAATTTAAAGAAAGTCTATTTAAACGAGTAACGTATAAAAAGGTCTAAATAGTATTTCTACTCGTATGTATTACTATAATTATTAACAATTTTTTTTATTATTTTACATTTTCCGCTCTAAAATTAGACTAACATTCCAGCAATTATTCCTTTTCCCGGTAACTGTTGTAGTTTTTGAGATAGGGATTGTGGCTCTTCTAGAGGCCCGATATCGATGTTTATCCGTATATCGATATCGAGAACGGCGCGATGTAAACCTTTACCATATATATATATATATATATATATATATATATATATATATATATATATATATATATATATATATATATATATATATATATATATATATATATTTTTATATATATTTATATATATATATATATATATATATATATATATATATATATATATATATATATTCAAATGTTTGAATTTTATTAAATTTTTCATAAATTTTATTTTAAATAACACATTTAAGTTAATATATACGTAACTATATAAACAAATATTTCTTTTTTGAAAAATTATTTAATGTAAATTTTGCCAAAGCCAGTGTCACTCTTACGTGTTCGAACAAACCATATTTTATATATGGGTAACAACAATATCCAATAACCTACGATTATCGGAAAAAACAATCGATATTTGATAACATTACCTCAAACCGAACTATTACCTATATATATATATATATATATATATATATATATATATATATATATATATATATATATATATATATATATATATATATATATATATATATATATATATATATATATATATATATATATATATATATATATATATACGTATATATATATATATATATATATATATATATATATATATATATATATATATATATATATATATATATATATATATATATATATATATATTTTATATATATATATATATATATATATATATATATATATATATATTTTCATTTCCCAAGAAGGGTGTATCACCTTGTCAGTGGAACGAGCTTCTGATATCATCTTCCTTCTTTGCCTTCCAAACCAGAAGAATGAGCTTGTCAGGACATCTGATACAAAGGCTAGTTCTTGAGTTATTTCAAAATAATCTCCCAGGAAGGGTGTTCACCCTGTCAGTGGAACGAGCTCTAATTGATATCTTCTTGACTTTAAACTCTTTCCTTCTTGTGCTTTCCAAACCTGAATGAGCTTGTTAGTGCATCCGATACTGGAGGCCAGTTCTTGAGTTACTTCAAGCAAAATATGAAGGGCTGGGTTGCTAGGCCTGTCGCCCTCGTGAAGAAATCTCTCCTCGCTATCAGAAGGTAATTTCTTCGTTAGATTCATCCAAATTCATTCTCGCCAGAATACAAGTTTTCAATTGTTATTTTTTATTTAAAGATGCAAAAAAGAAATGTAGTTGAAATATTTGCTACTTCTTCATCTTAGATTGCAAAATAAAATAATTTAATTTAAATTTTTAAAATATTAAAATCTTTAATCGTAAATCAAAAACATTTCTTAGTAGTTGTTTTTAGTTCAAACTCTCCACTAATAACACATTCCAAAAACATTCTCTCTCTCTCTCTCTCTCTCTCTCTCTCTCTCTCTCTCTCTCTCTCTCTCTCTCTCTCTCTCTCTCTCTCTCTCTCTCTCTCTCTCTCTCTCTCTCTCTCTCTCTCTCTCTCTCTCTCTCATATATATATATATATATATATATATATATATATATATATATATATATATATATATATATATATATATATATATATATATATATATATATATATATATATATATATATATATATATATATATATATATATATATATATATATATATATATATATATACTCAACCGTGATGCATAGTTTAGCATATTACTAAAATAAAATTGAAAAATGCAAAACACTAAAAAAATTTCATACCAACAGATATGGATTAAGTTCTTGATACGTTGTAATAATCTTTTCACTTTTGCTGATAATTAAAAATATATGGAAACAAGGTAAACCACTTGAATTTTAAACTTATAACTAACAAATTTAACTAAATATCTAACAAAACCACAAAATATATCGACTACTTTATAACATTGTCAAGATACAATTGTAAATTGACTCTGTACGATAAGTTCAAATTTCTTAACATGGCATCAAAGGCGTACGATGTTTTCATGGCTTACTTTAGTAAATACAAATATATTGAACAAATAAAATATTAATATTGATAACATTAATATAATTTATATTACTTTAATTTCATTACCGAACAAGAAGTATTTTTTGAAAATATTTAATTCAGAAATAAAAACTTTTATATAATAGAAAATATTATTGAAATATTAGTTAACTCTAACGATTTAAAAATAAATAAATAAAAAAAAAAAACAATTTTTATTATTTTCCACTCGTTTAAAAACTGGTATCTTATCTTGTATGAAAGGCCTATCTAAATTCATGTATGGGTGAGTATCTGTGATAGATTTTTATTTTATTTTAATTTTTGTGCAAAAGTTGTCTTCCACGCTTTATTAGTGTATTTTGTCTTCATGGTTTCAATAAAATAAAAATAAATAATTATTTTACAAAGTTTAAAATCTATATATATATATATATATATATATATATATATATATATATATATATATATATATATATATATATATATATATATATATATATATAAATTTCAAAAAATATATAATTTTATATATATATATATATATATCAGAGCTGCGGGCGTTGCGCCACCGAGTTGCGCCTATGGCGCACTATATTTGTAGGCGCAAAGGCGCATAGGCGCAACAATTTTTTAAAAGGCGGTCGAAGCAAAGGCGCACAGCCAATTCTCTGCGCCAATAGCCGCGCCTATGAAC
Organism: Trachelipus rathkii; assembly: GCA_015478945.1. NCBI lineage: Eukaryota > Metazoa > Arthropoda > Malacostraca > Isopoda > Trachelipodidae > Trachelipus > Trachelipus rathkii. The sequence goes on along the minus strand of JABUQX010092372.1, from coordinate 34,003 downwards.
AGGAACAAATCATTTTTTTACCCTTAAAAGTTAGAACTTAGAAGCGTGGCAAACTTGTATCATTCTAAAAACCAGTGTAAATTTATATATATATACCGTATATATATATATATATATATATATATATATATATATATATATATATATATATATATATATATATATATATATATATATATATATATATATATATATATATATATATATATATATATATATATATATATATATATATATATATATATATATATATATATATATATATATATATATATATATATATATATATATATATATATATATATATATATATATATATATATATATAACTAGTTCAGTAGTTCTTAACTACAAATAAATTGGCAACTATGGCTCTGAAAATTTTCAACTTTTTCAGCGCTGTGCTGACTCCTGGGGGAAAACATGGACCACAAGGACATGAAGGAGGAAGAGGACGTGTAGATATTAGTTTACGGTGTTTTAATTACAAAAATTAATAAATGTGTTTTTCTTCCTTATAAAAGCATGCTTTTATTATCGCACTAAAGTTTACTTTGCAAATAAATTTAGCAAACAGCCACCGGCCGGCGAAAAGTCGCAGGCGCAAAGGCGCATGGGCACACATAGGCGCAAAGGCGATAGGCGCTGATGCGATAAAATTAATTTAGCATAGGTGCTAGGCGCACTAGGTCCGGCGGCATGGGCGCATAGGCGCAGGCGCACTCAAAAAAATTATAGGCGCGCCCAACTCTGATATATATATATATATATATATATATATATATATATATATATATATATATATATATATATATATATATATATATATATATATATATATATATATATATATATATATATATATATATACTCTCATATATATTAGTACTCTATTATAATTTTAAAAATATTTAATTTATGTTTGCTTACTTATGCTAAAATTTGCGCGAGCAAAATTTTAAGTCGAAGTGAAATAGTATATAAACCCGTTCTGTTGAGGTACTCGAGCAATTTATTAAGAATCAGAAGAAAGAAGTCTCACTGAAGATACTCCTCCAAACTTCAAACATCACTTTTGGCAAGGGAGGTAAATTTATGGAAAAGTCTGCAACTCCGAATTTTGATCACCAACTTTCGCTTTTAAACGAAGAGTCAGAGGCAAGTTTGAAAAACGCGCTGGAAAAGTACTTGCAATTCGCCTACAAAGAGTATCTCAACAGAAGGGACTTTGTTACAACTTTACCTGTGTTACAACTTTACTTTTTCTTTGAATAAATCGTCTTCTATTTTTGAATTTATTTTAAATTCCCAAGTAACCTTGAGTTACTTTATTTAAAAAGATAATTGAAAGGAGACTTTTGTTTCCTATTTCATAAAAAGATAAGGTATTGCAAACTTTGTTTGCGCTTACTAAAAAGATAATTACCTCAGGACTTTGTGTCCTATTTCATAAAAAGATAAGTGTGAAACCTAGAGTTTCATTTTACTAAAGAGATAATTGCA
>JABUQX010092372.1:0-20000 GCA_015478945.1 Trachelipus rathkii | reverse complement strand
TATATATATATATTATATATATATATATAATATATATATAATATATATATTATATATATATTATATATATATATATATATAAATAATATATATATATATAATGTAAATAATAAATTATATAAATATATAATATATTAAATATATAATATATAAAGTAATAAATATATATTATATTATAGATAGGTATATAATTATATAATAATATATAGGATAATATGATAAATTAGTAATATAAAAATATAATATATAGATGAATAGAACGTATATAATAGATATTGTATAATATAAATACCTACTCAGTATTAAATATAATAATAGTCTAATAATAAATACAGGTATATACAAGCCTTAAAAGTATAGTATATACCGTAATAATCCTACAAGTATCATAGCTAAGGGTATAATATGAATAAATATATAATATAATATAATATTAAAGTAATAATAGCGTAACACATAAGCCTAAACGATAGTCACATAAGTATAAACGATAAAATATATATATTAAGTGTATACAATATACGTATATATGTATTATTATTAGCTGAAAATATAAGAGCAAAAATACAGGCAAACCCTACCACTAAAATGAAAGCTAGATATGTGCCAAATATGAATAATATAGGTATATAGTGTATAAGTAGCTCTAAGGTATACTCGCAACCCAATGAAAACTAAATAGAGAGGAGGACGGCAATGACCGAGAAAAGAAGGAAGTACAAAAACCAGTTAAAGCAAGCGGAGAAGTAAGGCAATGCCGAAACGCGAAAAGGACACCAGGAGCAAACGAGATAACAACAACAGTATCACAAGTAATCTATAGTATATAATATATATATATATATATATATAGACGAAGGGTGCAAGTACCAAGCCAGCTCAACCGGTAGTAGTTACGTCAACTATGCGTGCTCTACGACCCCAGTAGGAAAATGAAGTCAACTATACGTAGCGAATATGGTAGGTCTACTCAAGACGGATCAGGGGGGCATGAAAAAGTGTCAGAGGATACCTCACCACAAACCGGATGTACTCACTCACCTCAGGCTCCATCCCTAGTACCAATAGGTGGGCGTGCTGATGCGCGATACACGTTAATCGCGCCCTAATCTACCCGCGCGCCCGATCCAACGCCCGGTCGTTCCCTTACCTCTATATTCCCGAGAAATCTCGCCGCGCCCGGCCCCCCCTGTTACTCGAGTACAACTCGGCCTATCGCCGACCTAATTCTTCTGTTCCAAACTTGCCTCACTCAAAAGCTAGCGCCGCGCCCGGCTCATCGGCTGACATCCGCCGCCTATCGCGCATAACTTGTTCAAGTCATCCCTGCATCGACTCAAAAATCTAGTTATCACATAAACAAAAGACCATAGTGGCGCACGGCAGAAAAGTACGGCGCGAAAGAGGCCCAAATGGCGAAGAGCATGTATGTACGCAAAATATTTATCTCTTGGCTGGGGAATATACCAACATGGAGGGATACTTTAGTAGTCTAGGAAAACACAACATGGAAACATAAAAACGATGGAACCAGCAACAAAAGGACACTAGATAACTCAAAACATAAAAGAGTGGTGAGGATAAGATATACTCATAAACGGGGTAATATATATAGTAATAAATATAAAATTAATATAATATAAGATAAATATATAGAAATATAGAAATTATATAGATAGAAATGATAGTTATATATAATGAATAATATATTGTAAAATATATATAATAAAACGATATATAGTGATGTAGAGTGTTGATAGAGTAATGTAAAGTATTAGAGACCCGTATGCATATAATGAGCTCAGTAAGTAGTATAGCACAGAAAAGACGGAAGAGGAACAAAGCATAGAAACTCAGGCTAATACGTAATACTCATATATATATAAAATCCTAAGATGTATAAACAAGTCTCAAAAGCAGCAAAATGAATACACACATACCTTAAACATCTTAACGAAAGTGACGGCCATGAAAACTAACGGTTATGACCTAACCGAGAGATACGCCCCAAAGACATAATAATATATATATATATAATATAATAATAATATATATATATTAGATAATTAGATAGGATATTAAATATAAATATATATATAGATATATATATAATAATATCTAAAGATAAAAAGTAAAGAATAATAAAAAATATAATTTAAAAATAATAGTAGAAAGTAATAACCCCGAACAACATAAACGTCAGTAATAACATAAAAGGAACGGGATCAAATATGTCAAACGAAAAAGAGTCAAGATTTTAGAGCCACGTACGCTCACGCGGTACCGATACCCCAACTCACAATAATATAGGAAAAAATATACGTCAACATACAGTCACGGCCTACCCAAGCAGAAGGAAAATCTGATATAGAATAAATAAAACTAAAATCTATAATCAGAGGCGCATAGAGTCAAACTTACAGATACACATGAGAAAATATATAATAAACAGTAAAAAAAAAAACAGAATAAAAGATAAATATAATAAACACTATACCAATAGATAAACGAAATAATCACGATACAAAAACTGAGCACTCCCCATTACCAGGACCTAGTGCTCATAAATGAGAGTAAAACTTTGATTAAAACTTTAAAATGATTAGACGCTTCTTCACATCCGCTTGATTGCCATGATCCAAAATCCATGAGGGAGAAACAGTGCTATCTGGGCTGCTGATCCCCACTCTCATTGTGACCAAAAAAAGCTCATTGATCATCTCATAAAGAAGCCAAATAACGAATAATTAACAATAATCAGGCGAACCATCATGGATCAAAGACCATACCCTCCTCTATGGAAGACAATAAGATAAGAAGGTATCAAACTAAACCCATACGAGACACTGTTGAAGCTTGCCGAAGCGTAAATGTACCCTCCTGACCAACTGTCTATCCACCCCCATATTTTCGAACCGCGAAATGTATCGTTCGAATGACAAGGTGGAGACTATATTAGAAGAAAAAACAATGAGGAAAACATAAAAGTCATAGAGAAGATCAAAAAGTTTCTACCGAAGATGAAGAAAAAACAGGTCGAGAGAAAAAGTCGAACGTTTTTGCCGCGTAACAGAACGCCGATATACTCGGCAGAGAACAGACCAAAACTGAAAAAAAAATAACCAAACAGCACGAGGGCCCGAGGCCATGAAAAGAGACAGACTTCTAACTCAAAGCCATCTGTAGAATGCTGCACACCAACACTGCATACTCACAAACTAGAATAACTCAGCACGTCACACAACCCCTCACAAAGAAAATCAAATCAGGAAGAAAAAGAACTAGCTGTCCTACCAGTGTAATAGATTAACTGCGAAAAGCTTCAGAGCACAGAAAATCGAACAACAGCCTGTCAGACCTCAGTTATTAAAATCACATAGAAAGAAAACAGGATTAGACTACTCTCCATACTCACTCCATAAATAAAAACCCCCCGCACACAAAAATACCTCGCAGATGCGCATCAACCCAGCAATCGACCCCCGCACTGAAGGATAGCCGAGTGCAAAACCTGTTTCATCCTACCTTTCGCCAAAGCGGAATAACATACCAGCCAAAAGCGCTTAAATTCAAACGTACCTGCTCCAGCACTAGAAAAACAATATATCGGTGCTGCAATCGCTCTTATTGAAGAGGAACGCCTTACAATGCCTCACCACGGCGTTCCAGAACCTCAGTATGATGTAAATATTTTAATAAAACTTGATACATTTGCAGTAAATAATCTTAAATTCTTTGATTTCAAGAAGACTAGTGCTCTCACATCTTTAGGTCAGATGACATCGCAGCCCCCCATATATTCCCCACTCCCACACTAAAACTGGAAATCAAACATTTCCCGAAAATTTATACTCTTCTTTGTTCAATAAACAAATACCAACTGCGTGCTATGTCCTTTTTAGCCCTCATCGACATACGAATTAGTACTCCGGCGTGTCCTTCTTCAATGTGCAGCTGATGTCAATATCTTTCGAGAAGTATTTAAATATACTCTCATTTCAAAAACAAATCCAGCGTTATTTAGACGATTAGTTCTCTTTGTCCGCTCATCGAAATTCCCTTCAGAATTGGTTCATTTTCGCAAATTGACGCTCACGAAATTGAAAGATAGGACATAGAATGAGTTACAAACATTGACTGACACTGAATAGTTACAGTAGGAAACGTCTTCGGACTTAATTGTCTCAGCCTCCTCTCCTCGGTCTCAGCGTGGTCAATTTATCCAAGACCATTTTTATTGTATTGAAAGATTGAACCACAAAATTGAACATATATTTTATTTTTTCACTTCATCCGCCTCAACATCAAAATAATATTTATCAGGAGCTATTTACAAAATCAGAGGATAAATAGCAATCTAATTTTTAAACATAGAAATAATAAAAAGAGTTTTGTATACTCAAAGAGAAAATTTTCAAGAAAAAAAAATACTATCAAAAAGAAAAATTATTGTTATTTAAACTATAATTTATTGTTTTAACAGAATCCCAACCAAATGAAAAGATTAACAATATAAATCAAAGAAAAGAATAATATCTAAAGATAAAAAAAAAATGTGACAATCATCGAGACTACATATTAGACCTGGAAAAATTTTTGATGATATAGATCGGGTAATGAGTAGAAAAATAAAAGAAAGAAGAAATATAGAGAAGTAAATCAATTATCAACTTATTCAAATCACAAATAAAAAGTGATGTTGGAAATTAAGAAACAAGCTCGAACATGTGAGCACAAAAATGAAGCTTGCAAAAAATCTGAGAAGAACCCATCTATGCATATTTCAAAAGTTGTGAAAGTCAGTATATTCGGAAAAGTAGAAAAAATTCTATGGAGAATGAGGTATATACGAAGATATTATCAAAATACAGATTGAAGTTATGAAAAAAGAGTTGAAAAGTATTTCTGAAGAAAAGAAATTGATACAAAAAGTAACAAACTTAGAAAAAAAAAGAAAAAAAGAAACAAAAACTAAAAATAAACAGTTTTAAAGAAGAGAGAAAGAAAGCTACAGGTTTGGTAGATTAGCATATATACTCTCTCAAAATCAGACCAAAAAAAGTAGCAATGCAAACTGAAATAGTTCAACGTAACTATATGTATTCATATTAGAAAGAGCCATGAGAGAGTAAGAAAACCATAGCGCATGAGAACAAGACCAACAACTTGATCGGATTGCAACCTTCACATCTTCCAATCCTTTCTCAGATAACCACTATATCTTTAGCCCATATTTAGCAATTACTCTATAATAAATAGAATCTATAACAATTCAGATTACACTCAAAGATTAGACAAATAAAATATTTGACTTATAAAAACAACTGCAGACGGGCAAAGCGGAAGAAAAAACTTTAACCTCTTAATTTAATAGAGTACATATCCAAAGTATATACGAAGATGTTACTCTAACGCAACAGCCGTAGCAACATTCCACATGAGAATATTCTGGTGGTCTTAGTCAGGTAAATAGAAAAACTCAAAGGACCCAACTGTAAACTCACTATAGCTCATCATGAATCGCAAATAATAAAGATAAATCTGATAAGAAGAGGGTGTGAATAAATATTTTAATATTTTACACATAGAGTATAATCTCTCAAAAAAAGAAGGCCACAAAAGTCGTGTCTGTTTGTAGCATTGTTTAAACTACTTTAAATTTAATAATAGAAATGATAAATTACAAATAAAAATTTGAGATGTAGCCTTCTATGTCGCAACATACCTATCGCGTTGTATCGCACTTTCATCAACAAATATATAAATTATATCAAAGAGTACAGGGCTATGAGTATCAAAATTATCGAAGATTATTAATTTGTCTTCTGATGTCGATTTATCGACAGTGTTATCACGGCGCATAACAAGAACTTTGCGATTAATTCGTGCCCACATATGATATAGATAGGATATATATATATATATATATATATATAATAATATATAGTATATAATATATATATAAGATATCATATATATATATATATATTATATATATAGTATTATAGATAATATATATAATAAAATAAATTAGAAAAAATAAATAATAATATAGATAATAATATAATATATATAGATAAAATAATTATATTAAGAATATAATTATAAGAATATTAATGCTATACATCTTAGCAATATAATATACTAATAATATTAAAGTGTGTATTGGGGAGAGTACCTCTAAAATGAAGGTATTTCTCTAATAAAAATACAAGACTCTCAAACAATAGACTGTCAAATGATATGAGAGTAAAGTCACACAAATCCTCAGATATCAGACTACTTACAAAAATGAAAAATCTCTTCTCATATAGCCAGCTTCCAGAGTTTACTACTAAAACAAGGCAGGAAAACGTGGAAGCCATCCGTCACTATCTGGAAGAAACAAGCTCCAGGTAAATAAAGCACCGACCACACTCTCTGTCTCTCCAAATTCAGATCTTCTGTTCTCTCTACTCAATCTTCGCGAGTCTTTAATCTAGCATGACATCAGGATGAATTTTACCTTTTCATGGGTTAACCCCAGAAAGAGACGTGAGAATAAAAACGACGAATATGCTGCTATCTATAATAGTAAGATATTTCCTAATGTCTGCTGTTTATAACTTATATCAATATATTCTATGTTAGGAATAGGAGATTCAAAAAACATTTCATGAATTCTCTCATTAGGCAGTTTATAGTTATATAGATCGGTTTAATAGTAAATAGATATCCATAAACTGATTTAAGCAAGTGATGTTTTAAAGTGGAAGTTGTCTATTGAGAAGTGGGTGTTGTGCAGATAAATAATGTTTTTACAGTCGCTTATATAATTTATATCCACTTGATTCGACGATGTATTCTTGTTGCAGGACTTCACCAGAGAACAGGTCGAGTAAAAGTTTCTCTATAGTAAGTTGTCAGATTTGCCAAGTCTCTAGTAATTTGATTATATAAAAGCTATATATTGTTACTTTTGTTACTATGTTTAAATTTTCCGATTTAGTGAAGATATAAAAAATAAATAATCAGTAGAGGTAGTGACTTAGTTAATGCTCATAACTTATTTTATTTCTGATAAGATTGAATTATATTTTGTAATTTGTATGCGAATACTTCATTTAGTACATACATCAATTGTAAAGCCTTATTATTTTAGCGAAGTACGAATGAAGAAGGTACAAAAAGAGACAGAAACGGAAATAAAAAGAAAGATAGGTATAAAGATTAAAAACTAATAAATTAAGTATAAAGTATACGTATGATAGCAAAGATTAATATAAAAATATAATACAATGCTAAAAATTGTAAAAAAGAGAAAGGAAAAAACCATATAATCGTAATAAGATAGTACGAACTGTAAGAAGGTATAGTAATAAATATAGACATTGTTATAATAAGAAGTTTGAATAAAAACGTATGAGAATAACTATAAAAGCGATATTATAGAATATAATAGTGTATAGTACCTTAGTGACTATAAAATAAACAACCTGAATAAAATACTATATATGAGGATATAGATATAATAATAAAGGTTAAGAAAATAAATAACATTAATAATCATTGTTAAATGATCATAATGTTGATATAATTTATGCGTGATTTAGAAGTAGACTAAAGATTCATATGAAGAACTAATAAACTAATAGATGCTATGGTTTTAATTTAGAACGTTTTTCTCAAGTGAATGGTCACTTACATAATACCGTTAGCATGGAGACCCGAACCAGAATAAACAAATATACCAAAATCCTGTTTGAATATAGCAGTATAATGTCCAAGAGAAAAGACCCAAATGGATGAATATTTTGGTTATGAGAAGCGAAAGATCTTTAGTGAAACCAGAAAACTAATGTTAAATATAGGAGTATACTACACAATGTATATGAAGTACGTCGAGGAAAAAAGGAAGACTTGTTGGGAATGTTAACTAAGAAAATAATAATACTTACTAAACAATATCCATAATAGAAGTGAGTTTCCGCACTCTCCCGCGATACGAAAATATGCTATGGAACCTATAATGTTAAAAGTTGACAGAGATGGAGGATGAAATTAAGAAAAAAATGATCAGAGTCACACGTTTTCAGCCAACTATCTACAGTCTTAGCAAAGACCGACGAAAAAAACTCATGAAAAACAAATACTCGAGAATGATAGAGATTTCTTTCCAAACTACACAAAAAGGGTAATATACAGCTGAAGATGCGGGGACAATAAGGGAGAAGGAGCAGGCCCGCAATACTTAAAGGCCCCAACACTCTTTGAGTATCCAAAGACGCCACTTAATTAAAAAAGACTGCCACGTCGCACTTCTCTTAACCGAAAATAATGCATACAGGTCGTGAATACGTTCACCTGCTATGTCCAGATAAAATGAGATAGGTCACAAGCTGAAGAGAACGAATCCGCGTCTACTGTACCCATCTCGTAAAAAGAAAATCAAAAGCAAGGTCACAATCCATAACAGAAATTCAAAACGCGTCATTCGAACAACGGGGTAAATGCTATTCGTAAAGAAAAGAAACGGTAGTCGTACGTCGAAAGATCTGAGGAACATATTTATTTTGTTCTATCAATATTATCGAGTGTAAATACAATACTAGATAAACCTATTTACACGCTAAACTGTTCAAGAAACCGAAGATAGAAGTTTTATTCCAATGAGCACACAAAAGCACTTACCCATACATTGGAACTAGTAGAGGTAGGGAAAAAATGTTTTATAGTTGTGTGGCCACCCGAATATCGCCAGCGATAATAAGACACCCTTATCATTTATCTTCCCAGATAAAAAAAGTGGAAATTTACCGTCATTCAACTATAGGCTGAAGCTGCCGTAATTGGCTCAAAACTATAAATATTTTTCAAAAAAAACCACACCAAAAAAATTAAAAAACCATCAATCCGGGTCCGGCTGCAAGCCAATAAACTTTTTAAATTTACCACCGTGCAATTCTCACATCTCTTATATCAATAATCTCCGAATATTCTAACCTTCTCGTCCTTGGATTAAACAATTGTGTAATTGTCTATACTGATGTAATGTATATCATCTTTCCAAAATAATAAAAGCCAATTATCGCATTTACTGTCTGAAAATTTATACGCGAAATTCTAATAAAGTTCCTTCTAACTAATACTAATTTTAAGCAACCATCACCCTATTAACAATGTAAATAAAATTCAACCTCTCCAAAATATTTATAAATAATAGTTTAGATATACTCTCATTTATTTCGATTATTTAGTTTATGTTTTATTTTTAATATATGTTGAGTTTACTTAAAAAAAGCGCAATATTCTTCTATCTTTTTTCTTTAAGTTAAAGAAACCCTTATCCCAGCTTATACTCAGAACTCGATCTATCAAAACCACTACCTATCGAGTTGCCACGCAAAAAAGCAGTTGAACCGGTAAGAGATCAATGTGGCTGGAGAGTAATTATCACCCCAGATCAGGAGCAGTCAGCAGTTAAGGTTACTCACTACTCTGTTGGAAGGACGATGAGTACTAATGACTTTTCTCGACTATCGGTAGAGTGACAGCGCGAGGTGGTAGGCTGAGGAACGTGAGGGTCGCTCAATACGCTGTCTAAGATTACTCAGTCTGCATTTTTGCAAAAATGACCCTAAAAATAGTCTGAAAATTAATGGTTGGTCTTTCCATCTTACTAAAATAATCTTTAAATATTTGTAATAATCATTCAAGTAATATTAATATAAAAGAAAAATGCATACAAAGATAAAGGATAATAAATTTTACATTTTGATGAAATAGCCTATATATCCTATTTAATAAGAAATATTTTAAACTTTGTAAGAAAATAAAATTATATGCATCCTGCAAGTTATTTTTTTACTAGTTATTGAATATGAATAAAAATTAAATTTATTAAATATGATTTCATAATTCAGCACATTATTTCACTTTTTTCAAGAATAATATTTATATTCAAAATATAATATCAATAAATATAATTATTTTTCACATATTATTCAAACCATTCCGTAGTCCTGGTAACTTTAAAGTTTAAATCATAAAAATGATAAAATAATAAAACCTAAAAATTTTTATATTGAATTTCATATTGAAAAAAAAGAATAACTACGTAGTGCATAAGAAATCTGGAAAATGAGTGGATACATTCTTTCATAAAGCAGGAAAGGAATTACTGAAATTAAAGGCACAACTGAAGTGACGATAAATTAGAACATGAGGATAGAGAGTAGCATTTCAAAAAATAATGTGATAATGAATGTGATTCAGAAATATAGAGAGACGAGTCAAATTTATGGAACAAGAGAGTAAAAAAAAAATAAGAAAAAAATAGAGTACAGTCCTAAAAGTAAGGTTTCATGTGTCATTCTTAGACTCCGTAATTGAATTAACTCCATATGTTCTTATTGGTACTTGAGTAGCACAACCTTCCTGTCAATAATAATTTTTGAGAAAAATGGTCTAACCTGTGGTGTGTAATAGCTCTCGAATAATGTCTCTTTTATAGAAAATGATTGAAGCACAGTAATATTTAGTTTTAAATATTACCTTCAATATAAGCAATCATGAGTATCATTTCAAAGATTTCATTAAAAAAAGATAATTTAAACAATAAAGTGATTAAGAAAGACACAAATGTTCTAGCATTCTATGAGAAACAAATAATATAAACAAGAAATAACTCTAACTCCTAAATAAAAGGTATTATAAGAAACTTTGTCAATATAAAAAATAAAAGAGCACATATTAGTATAAAGAGATTCTTCAAAAAACCAATAGAATTCTATTTCATGCCTGCACTTTATTAAAGTTATATCATGTATCATCTCTAATCTCATGTCCTCTATTTACATCTTTGGAAGCGCACAGCATCACAAATGCAACAATATGAAACAGATGTAACTAGATTAAATTATTATTATATTAAGCGAAGAGTGACATAAAGTAAAAATATTAAGATGTTCTATTGAAACTGTTGAGATTAGCAAGAATTTTTTTAAAATTAATAGAATAATGATTAATGATGATATTGGAAAAATTTGATAAATATTACACTGCGCTCTACGGTAATAAGAAATATATGTATAAAGACAAGATTTATGGCGATCAAGATAAACTCTAGTCATGCACACTGCCCGCATATTATAATTATTTTTTATAACGATTATTTTCACGCTAAATATAATTATATATAAAGTATATAATATATAAATAATAATATATATATATAATAATATAAATATATATATATATAGATAAATAATTATATAATAATAATATATAATATAATATATTAAAAAAAATAAATAAATAAATAAAGTATAAATAATAAAATATAATCAATAATAATAATAAGATAAAATAATATAAATATATATAATATTAATATAAGGATAAAATAATTTTAATAATATGATTAAAATATATAATAATAAGATAATATAAATAATATATATAAAAATATAAGATAGAAAAAAAATAATAAAAATACAATTTTTAAGATAATAATTATATATAATATAATATGATAATATATATAAGTAATAAATAATTAAAAAATAGATAAATAGATAATATATATAATATAATAATATAAATATATAATATATAAATAATATAATAAAGATAAGTTAATAAATATATATAAATATAATATATATATAAGATAGTATATATATATATAATTAGATATATAAAATTATATATAATATATGAATGAAATCAGACAAGTTTGGGTTCACCTCAATATCCTACTCCACTGTCACTTGTACTTTTCAGTACATACTGATATTCGGAGTACAAAAACAGTACTTGTACTTGCGTTTAATTACCCCCACCACTGTGAATCTGACTTGTACCATGACCTGGATTAACGTCTCTTACATTCCAAGTGGAACTTTCGCCTCGTTACTATGCACACCTCTCTCTCGGCATGTAGTGCTTACCACATGGCCAATTATTTGTTATCTCCTTTATAAATGCAATATTTCCAATACCCAGTAAAATTGACCTCATTATCTCCACTATATTATTAAAATGCCCTCATATATCAAAAATAAGAATTGATTGCCATTTTATTGAATTATAAAAGATATGTCATTATTATAATATATATATATATGTATAGAGTAAAAAATTAATAAATATAAAGATAATTAATAATGATAATATAATATATAATGATATATAATATATAAAAAAAATATAGATATAAGATAATATATAAATAATAATATATAAAATATATAATAAAAGACAAATTATATAATATAATAATATATAATATATATATTATATATTATATAAATAAATATAATATATATATATAGAAATATATATATAAAATATATAATATATAGCAATGCAGGATACTGAAAAATATATGAATATATAATAATATATTTCTCCCTTTTCAAAACGAACTTCAAATGACTAAAGCACATCCTTTAATTCCCCCAAAGACTGAGATTTTTACAATAAGTGACTTAACAACGGTACCAAGAACAGAAAAAGTAGTAGCAAAGGAATATGACGACAAGTCGAAAAGAAAGACAAGCCTTACCATATTCATATTCTAATATATAATTAACACTGATTAAGTAGGAAACTCGCACCACTAGTAAAATCACCTAACCCTTAGAAGGATCTTCACAAGGACCGTACGACGGACAAGTTCACGAATATAGCAATCTCGCAAATGTGGGAGGGATTCATCCATTTGGCCCAGGATGAAAATGAGACACGAGAATAAAGGGACCGAGCAAACCTCATCAACACCGCAATCGAACAAAAAAAGCCCTGCCCAGTTTACGTCATTTAATAGCTGGACTTTATTTATCATCGCCCACGTGCGCGAAGAGCTTCAGATTAACCACCTCCTCACAGACAGTTCTTTATAAGCTGACCCTCAACTTAGCCAAACATATTATTCTCGGTCTCCGCTACGTACGGAATTAGCCAAGCACACGTCAACCACTAAGCATCCCACATATAACCACACATAGTCATACCAATATCAATAATAACCACAAATACCAAAAACCATCTAAACGAGATACTTATGTGCATTATATTCTCTCATTTATCCGTTTCTATTACCATACATCTGATTGATACGTTACAATATGTCTCAATTTTTCAATTCTTCTCACAACCTAAACACGCGGCCTAAGATTGGTCCAATCTGAAACCACATTCCTACATTATAAAACAAATCTTATAATCCTCTTATAATGGTCCAGATTACCATAGTCTTAAACAAACTCATCGATATACGAATTACCACAAGGGTTAACAAACCAAGAACGGAACTAAACCAGTCACAAAGACAAGACACTATAGACGCATATACAAGATTAAGATACTCGATATTACAGCCGACGTCAGAAGGAGTGTTAAATTGCAAGCCAGGCCTCCTTCCTTGCATTCACAAAAACTTAATGACCTACTACAGCTACAGCCCGACATTCATCCGATACCCATTATCGATGACACAAACAACATAGTACCCTATATCCAATAAAAATATTTTAAACTCAGTCACTATTTCCAAGACTGCTACACAGATCTAAGCCATAAACCTTATCAAACAACGAGAATGAACAGTACACCGACTCATAACCATAACACTATACAGTTGTAATCTACGTTTAGCTTAAAACCCATCCCTTTACACACCCTACCAAAATCTGAACTACATCAATCATTATGCAAAAACTCTACTTCAGGATTCACGCTCACAAAAGCATAATGTACCACTCAGGACCAACAAAATAAGAGTGACGAGATAACTAAAAAAATATTATGAGTAGAATAAATTAGGGAAATAACAAACAGAATACATCGTCTAAACAATAATAAATAGTATAGAGAAAAAAGCAAATATATATATATATATAGTAATATATATACATAAATAAAGTATAATAAAGATAAATATAATAAATAATATAGCCCTAAAATATCAGAGTACTGGTACTATAAACTAGAATAACTAAGTATTATAATAGTAGAAATTTAGTACAGGTAGATAAAAAAATTCCTATTTAAAAACGATAATAAAAAAAATTGTATATACTATTGACACAGGAACGGACGATGTTTGAATTCATGGATTTGACTCGAACAAAAAGTTAGATTCGTAAAACCATAATGTTTATAGGCTTTAAACTATCACGTAAGTTACGTGATAGTGATTGGCAGGAATGAAGTCAAATACCCAGATAAGGTACCATTTAGCAATATAAGAAAGGTAAGGGAAAAGTCCAAGTCCAATGTCCTAAACTAAATTAATCGTGGGTCGTTTAAAGAGTCATGGAAATAGAGAAAGTACTAAAACTGATAAGGGGAAAGATAAATATGTATCGAAACTAAATTCTCTCAAGATCAGAGAAACAGGACGCAATCCTGAGCAGTCGAATGCCAGTGAAGAACTAAGTTTGGGGAAAGAATAAGGGTTAGAATTGAGCTAACGAGCGCATGCTCGCATCGCGATCAAACTCTGTCAACAATTGACCAACAAATATTGGATAATGGGGGGAGAAGAATAAACTAAATCATAATCTTAGACTCATTCATGGATTCAACAATACCAGGCGATATATTAGGAATAAATACCGGCAATAATCTGGACCAAGTCTGATTAGTATCTATGGTTTGGTGAATGAAGCTCTCTGAAATCACGAAATCAGAACAAATGAAGTATGTATGACGATATAGAAGCGATGTAATATGTATAAGTAAATAGAATAGTTCGAAAACGTGAATTGTATTAATTAATATATTAATAGCGGAGTGAGACAGGGAATATAAATGTGGTATAGTCCCTTGGCAAGTCCAGTAATGTAGATATAATTGGATTGAGGTATATTAATAAAAGATTAGAGAGTAGGAAGGTAACAAGAGAAAATTTAAGGAGTTAAGAATTATTGGAGAATGAGTGATGAGATTGATGAGAGGAATTCATAAACCATAGTACCTATAATATATAAGAGATGATTTGGTTGTTAGATGATGGCGAAATCTGAAGAGAAGTTTGAAGGACTAAAAGTAGAGAGATTTTGTAGGGTATGTAGCTGTAAAAGAAAGGGTTTGAAGTAAACGTAAGATGAAGAAGTCCAAAGGCTATCCCTTATGCTCATCTGTGGAATAGACGCAGACCTCCCAGTAAAGTGAAGCTCTATGTCTCCTACGATGCCAGTAGCAAGCAGCTGAGAAAAAAAGTGTCATATGCCAATGTGCATAAGAATATTATACGCGATTATATAACTCTTGAAGTAAGAGAACGGATAGCGAGAAAGGGCCAAGAATAGTGTAAGAGATGAGAGTATGGAGAAAATAGATAGAATAGAGACACTACAAAGGCGAGACGGTAATAGCACGATATAAAATCGTTGGATGAAGCATCGCTAGAAGAACTAACGGTGAATCTCGAGAGATAAGACCAGCCTAGGTGTCCTTAATCTCCGAGAAAGTACTCAGATGTTACCCGTGTTAATGTATAGTAGTGGACTATGGTCTGGAATAAGGGTATAGATCTAAATTACAATTGTTTCTTCAAGAAATGGAGGACAATCTCAACATTTGTTCTGAAAAAAATATGAGAAGAAAAAATAAATAAAAGTGAGAGAACATCAAATAAAAAAGAATGAAGCTAATCTAAAGAGAGATAGATTTAGAATCCTAGAGAAATTGAAGAAAAAAATAAACAAAGGCCTAAAATGAAAAGAGAGAGAATAAAATAGAAGTACGTATGAGAATGAGTTAATTACCAAAGAACAAACCGATAATTAAGAAACCTAAAAAAACCCCAAAATAGTGAAAAAGATATGGAATAACAGGAACTGAGTCGGAATTAAACGGAAAATTGTATAAATTGGTAAGTGTGTTGAAGTCGACCGGAATGGGAGGAATAGAGAAAAAGTAGAAATAGAGAGTCAGAAAAAAGGAAAATTGCCTTGGTAAGAGAGAAATGTGAGGTTTGTAGCAGAAGGCGAGAAGAAAGACCGTGCAGTAAACATGAGTAGAAATAGGAGTGGGTTTGTGAGGAAGAGCAATGATGAGTTGCTTAAGCCCACATGGTCCAAAGGACATTGAACCCCACACATACAAATGAAAAAAATGACGAGAGGTCATAGATGAGGTCAATCGCGGTGCAGTGAAAGCAAAATATAGGCGTGGATTTTTATACTGACATGCAGAACGAGTCTCCTAAGTTGGGTATAAAGGAAGGCAGGTAAAGCTGCTTCTTTTATACTTGAATGCATCATTAATTCATTCTAATATATTTTTATGTTCCGTAATGTTAACGAACCGTTAGGTACCTCCAGTACTTGGGAGAGATTAAAAGGATGGGTGATGAATGATGATGATGATGATTGATGATTGATGATGATGTAATGATATGATAATGGGAAAAAGGGAAAAGTTCAAGAAAATAATTGATTGTTGGAATGATATGATGGATTGATGCATGAGAAAAGAAATATATATAAAGTATAATATATATATATATTTAATCTAGTTAATATAAACAAATATAATTAAAAAATAAAAAAGTAAATATAAATATAAATAATGAATAGATATATATGATATATATAAATAAATATAATATATAAGAATAGAGATAATAATATATATAGAATAGATATATATATATACATATTATAATATAATATAGGAGAATATATATATATAAAAATATATAATATATTATAATAGAAGAATAATTCCTCACATGAACACAGTAACACTTAGTGAAATACAATTAACGTAGATGAAAGCTATATATAGACAAACTGCGGAAAAATAACGGTCTAGAACAATACGTTAAAGCAACGGCAACGCAAGGAACTAGAATAAGTCTTATAAGATATACAACCGTAAATAAAATACGGTACATTAAGAACTCTTCTTATTTCTATTAATAGTATCTACATAATACAAACACACAATCCAACTACAACAGAATATATATATGATATTTAATAATATATAGATATATATATATGCAAGTTTTCATTAAAAGTACTATGTTACTGTATCATTGATTACCAGAATATACTAGAGAAGAAATGTTGACTAAATGATATACTAGAGTATGCACTTGAGACAATTACAGGAAAGTACTTATGTATACTGATAGTACATTGTAACATTGTGAACACTTACTTAGTATAAAAAAGGAAAGGAAAAAGAGAAGAGAGAAAAAAAAGGAAAAAGAGAGAATTTAACTGTGTCGTAACTAATGTACTAGTAGGTAACTTTATTAAGTTATTAGTTTACGATTATATATAATATATAAAAATAAATAAAAGAGTAATATAGAGTATAATGAATATAGAAGAAAAAGTTAGAAAGAATATAAAAAAAATAATAAGATATATAAGATAGATAATAAAGTACGAAGTGAATACCAGTATATAATAATATCATTATAAAAATGAGAAGATAAAATATATATATATAAATCATGAATAGAAAAAACTATATAAATAATAATATGTGTGATGAAAAGGATCCAGTAAGTAGATCACCTATTCTGTTATTACGACTCGTCGAGTTTTTAAAATTATTATTTGTTTCTGATTTTTTTTTTAAATATATATGCCATTACTATTATATGGAATAACCAACAAGGAATTCAGAGTGAGAAAAACTAAAACTTGAAAATGTGATTGAACAAAATCAAAAGTATAGCAGTTCGAACTTTGATGGAAATTACTGATGGACAGCTTCAACTTCAGGGGTAGATAAAAAGGAAAGTATCTACGAATAGTAAAGACTACACTATGCAGGAAAAACAAATTACACTTATTTGATAATCAGCAGCTATAAAGGATTCATTATAATAAAAATGTAAAAAGAATAAAATAAAAACAATCCTAGGCCACTTTCGCAGCAGACTATTTAAATTATACTACAATAAGATACTGATCAGAAGATTTTTCGAAGAGAATTTTATATAGTGATAAAGTAAACAAAAGCATAAAATCAATAACAATGATAAAGTGAGTAAAAAACTATACTAAAGCAAACGTAAAAAAACACAAAAAGACAGAATAACTAACGACAGACGTACCTAACAACGTATAGCTATAGTCACCGTATAAATACACACAGTACAGACATACCACCACCACCAAAAACACAACAAACAACAGCCGACAAAAGGAAAACACGTCACAAAAAATACAAAAATCATGTAGAAAGTATCAATTTATTAACAAATGGAAATAAAATAGGTACCTAATATTCAGAAATAATAAATTACTGGATAATGAGGTAAGTGAGTATAAATCACGCCTAATCATAGTACCATAGAACCCTAAGGTCCATTATTATCAATATTAACAAATATATGACGAAGTCATAACTCGAACAAGTACGGAACACTTAGAAAGAAACATAACACAATTATTCATAATATCAAAAAGATGAGAACAACGCAAATCCGTATAGGAGAACTTATTACAAAATGTAAACGAAAGAACAAAAAATTACAGTAATAACTTCGATACAAAATAAAGAAACCGAAAAAAATAATTATAATACATGACGGAGGCGACAGAAGGGGGAGACGTTATCCAATCACCATACCCCAGATACCAAAAGAGCGAAGGGAAAGGTTCCGGACCAGAACCCTCCCCGGAGGGGGGAAAATAGTCATACCCTGATAAGATTCCCACCGAGTAAGGTACCGAGCAGACCCGACTACCTTAGCATCTTATGCGACGATTACCAATTGGGTTCCATTTAGTCTGAAAAAAAAAAATTAAAACACTGACGCAGGTGTAAAACCGTAAAAAGGTATAATACCTATATATTTAGATTGAATCATGTCCAAAAAAAAGTTACACTCTACGAATTGCATTGTTAGGTCAACTATATATGACAGACAATGATATCTAAGAAAAGACAAAAAAAATAAACTTCGAAACTCGACGGAATGATGCAAGTATAAACAGAAGAGAATAAAAAAAGGTCCAAATTAATATAGTAATATATATATATATTAATAATAATATATAATAAATATAATAATAATAATGATATATATAAATATATATATCACACATCTAAACATTCCATATAATAAATATAGTATAATAATACATAATATAAAAGAAAATTATAAATTAAATAAAAGAAATATTAAATAATTTATTAATTAATAGATATAAAATAATAAAATAGATATAAAAATAATAATAATATAAAGTGAATATATCACCTATTTAAAATGAAAAGAGTTACTAATTTTTAAGTGTATGAAATGCAGCATATTGTATGATTTTTTATCTTCTGAATAATAGAAACGTCGTTCATATTTCGAACGTAAATGTATAAATTATCGGTCTCTCATCTAGCGTCATAAAAGCACAATACGCATATAGAAATAATATACTCAAGGGATATATTAAGTTTGACAATATAGAAAATAGTAGACTTAATACATGTGAGCTGAAGAATGCGACAATAGGTAAAGAGAGAAAGTGTTAAATATTAAAGCCCAAGATTATGGTCCGAGTTACAGATAAGAAGTTGATGATTCCCAAAGTAAAAATTACTCGAAATTTAATAAATGTAATTAAAATAATTTTTCTAAAAAAGTGTTTTATAGTAAAAAATAATATATAAATGTCGCAAAAAATCTATATTTTTCTAATTAAGAAAATAAACTGGGTAGCTACTTTTTATACGTAACGTTTATTTTTTTATTTTTTGCTTTTTGTCACTCAAATTTTTTTTCTTAAGTTTGTGCTATTTGTCCCAACGATTTCTTGAAACATTTTTATAAATATTTGCATAAATTTTTAAGATAAGAGGCTATATTTCATTTGGATAGTCTAAATTTTTTACCCACAAATTTGCAGTATATTTTATAATATATATATTAAATTAGATTTTAAAGGGAGCGATACTTTTCAACATAACTTAGCTATTAAGGGTGGGGGGAACTGACAAAAATTTAATATAAAATAAAGAAATTTCTATAATTTCCAAAACTGAAA
>JABUQX010092371.1:5000-20966 GCA_015478945.1 Trachelipus rathkii | reverse complement strand
ATGGATATGACGAGCATTGATTACGAAATCATTGTCTGGACCAAGGGCACCGTTTTTGCTATTTCCCAATGCAGTTTGATACTCTTCAAGTGTGTAAAAAAAGACGGTGTAGGTATGATCTTCCCCTTCGCTGTTGAAAAGTCTGGTAGTGCTGTGTCATTTCTCAGTTTTTGAAAGGCTTCAGTGTAGCGGAATGAACTCGAATGGCTAGAAAAGCTATAACCTAACGCATCCGCTACCACCGCCGGAGCGGAAATCGTATCAGTTATTTCAGGCCGCCATTAACGGGGACTGTGGTGAAGAGTCATTGGAGCGACGAGATATTTTTCTGTGTAACTTTCCACAACTAAAAGGAATGGGAGTTGTGGAGTTAACAGTCGATATGTAATTTTCGAAAATATTGTTTACGCTTTTGACGATTAATTCGCAGAGATCTCGCTGCGCTGCTTTAAAAATTAAGGTCATGTTTGGGAGGTAGTACGGGGTCTTTTTGTATTGCCTTGTTAGATTTCTTCTTCTCTGCGGTTGGCTGGTGCGCACTCTTTGGACCCCAAGGGTGCCGACCGTCTGCCTGAAGGAGAGACGCGGAATGCACGCTTCCGCTGCCGAGTATTGACTACTTTTGGGAAGAAGGGCGAAAGGCGATTCAGTCAACAAAGTCTTAAATGGTTTATCTGAAAGGAGAAAGAGGGAATAAGCTGGGCGCTGATTAAAAAGGAGCCCACTCCCGCTCGATCAATAACGCCAGCTGGAGTGTGGGTTTTTGCATTGGGCTTGGAGCAAGAACAGGCTCATTTAATGCTATTGGGTAATGATCGCTGCCGAATAAATAATCAAAGCGGGACCAGTAAAACGAGTCCATTAAGGAAATGGGAGCAAAAAGAAAAATATCAATACAAGAAGAATTGTGTGTATCTAAACGTTCATATAGGTGGGGAGTCCTGTGTTAAGGCATCCAGGGAAAAGGGGTTAGTAGATTCTATTTAAGATCTGGAACTTAGATAAGTGACAGAGTACCCCATAAGGGGTGGCGGAGGTTGAAGTCACCTAGATAACAACCGGAGCAGGGAGCTGTTTAAAAGATCTGCTAAGTCGACCTTAGTTAAATTCACTACTCGGAGCTAAGTAGATTTAACATATAGTAATGGTCGATGGACAAGTGAATTATTGCCGCTACTGCATGAAGTTTTGTTTGGAGAGGGACTGGGAATAGGGGATAGATTTGTAAATGAGATTCCTGCACCTCCCCCTATCATTGTCACCTCTTTCTATAAGAAGTTAACGGCGATTTATATTCAGATGGTTGAAGAAGTCACGATGAGCATAGTCGGAAGTTCCGTTGCAAACATATACACTGTGGTGTACAATATGTTTTATTAGTTGAACAAGTTCTTTGAAATTAGAGTAATAGGCACGACAATTCCATTGAAGGAAAGTATTCATGGTGAGTTAGTGAATATTGATGATGGTGGTCTGATTAAGACAATTGGTTCTCTATGTGACTGGGGGTAATGCTGAGGTGGGTTCAGATGATCAGAGGGAAGTTGCAGACGTGGTTCCGGCGAGGAGGGGGAACAAAACCTGGGGGGAAAGGGTAGTCATGCACCAGAGATTTTTAGGTTGTTTGACATCTTTTAGGGAGGAGTTTTCAGATGTATTTGGTGAAAAGAGCGTTCACCATGAATGCCGAGATAAGTTGACTTCAAGCGAATCCAACTTGTTGATGTGGATTGGTTGGTTAATAGAAGAGCATTCGTAATGCTTATATTTATTAGTGTGAGCAGTATCTGCCGTCCGCTTCGCACTCAGATAGATGAAGATCTTCAATCAGAACAGAGTTGGTTTCCGATGGGAAATGGGGAAGGAAGTGTATCCAGAAGGTATTGTCTTTTTGAGGAATGTATTGGGCGTTTTAGCGACATCGATTTCCAATATGGGATTCGAAGAATTGGCAAGTCTGATTCTGGAGAGGATTTTCCAGTACTTGCATCGATGCGGGTGATTTTGGAAAGATTGGGCAGTTTGATGTAGTGGAGAATAGGGGACCTGCTGCGCGTTCAATTTTCATGCCCCAAACAGGACCGCTGAACGCTTAGAGCGTTTGCGACGTTAACGTTGAACAGTTTTCCATTCAGCCTTTCTCGGAAGTGCAGGGAAGCATTAGAAAGAGAAATTGGATATCGCATCAAGCTCATTGGGAGCTGTTATCCATTTCATCCTCTAGGGTATAGAATCCCTTTGGGAGTGCTGATAAAGGGAACTCGGGAGAAGAGTTATAGAAGGATTCAGAAGAGCTGAAACTGTCTTGTAGACTATTAGATGGTTGGTTGGTAAGTTGTTCATTAGCTGGGATTGTTTGGGTACAGTCTTTTGAAGCCTTTTGCTTTTGTCTCAGGAGTAGACTTATGGCGAGGTCTCTTCTGAGTGCATTTTTTTACATCTGGGGTTAACTGTTGTCTTTGTGTTAGAAATTTCGGTTGGCTCTATATTTTAAACGATAATCTTTTAACTTGGCGCTATGTCTTTCGTGTGTGTTTGAAACATCTTTACCAGGGGTTTTAGTAATATTGGGAGGCGAATTAAGGGACAAAGGAGGACCGTTCCTCTTGCATTAAAAGTTTGGTGAGACCAGATTGGTGAGTATTGGGACAGATATGTCTTGGCAGGAGTGTTTTCCAATTTTGTATTGGATGAGCCTAACTTAGTTTTATTACTACGCTTGGTGAGAGTTAATATTTCAGAATGAGGCTTTGTTGATGGCTTTTTGGACGGTGAGATTGAATTCAAGGAGTGCTTTTGTAACTCTTGAGAAGTTGTAGTGGGACAGTGACAGGTAGGACTGGTTGCAGTACTGCCTGAGTTTCAACAGAATTACGAGAATAGTTCTATTAGGATAGGTTGTGTTGGCCGATTACACGCGGAGGTTGCGAGCGTGAGAGTGTGTCTGCGTAGATTGATTGGTTGATTGGCTGATATTTTTCATGAGCTGGCGCTATAGCATGCTCATCGCTGCTGCATTTATGGTATGATACATAGCGTCTAAAACCTTGCCTGTTTCAAACAGTAAGACGGGCATTTGAAGAGAGAAGCACTGTGGGGGTCCTTTACAGTTTCTGCAGTTTGGGGTATTTTCACATGTGAATTAATTCTCCGCAGATTGGCATATGTCATCCCTGTCCCCACAGTAATTTTCGGGGTGACAAAACCGTTTGACATTTAAAAAAAACGCCCGGGGTCGGGGGATAAACGTGCGAACATTGTAACTTTCGTTAACCCTATTTTGACCTTTGTAAGTGGACAAGGGGTATTAAAGGTCAGCAAGTAAACGGGAATTTGGTTTGTAGGAGTTTCCCGGCGAGAGGGAAATCTATAAATGTTTGTAACGGAAAATCTTTTCTGTTGGAGTTCTTCCAAAATGACAGCTGTGTCTTTCTGTTCTAAACAATAAACAGTGCCTTTAGATGTGTTTCTTATGTCATCAGGAGTAGAAATAAGAGGAACATCTGCAAGAGACGTTAAGGATGACAGAATGGAACTTTGATTTCGGTTAGCAGCTTTTACGAGAATGGACCCATTCCTCATCAATGTTACTATAGGGTCTTCAACTCCTAGGGCTTTTTCAAGTGCCATACTGAGAAAAATGGTTCTGTGCTCAGTAAGAGTTTTGGAGGTAGTGGATCGCAGTATGTAATACATCGGGAATGACATGTCTGCTGACATTCCTGGAGGGGTGCAGCGTATGGAGTAAACGAATGAGTACGACTGTTACGGGGGGCCACCTACGATTGCCCGGGCCATTGGGGCACCTGGGGTGTTTGGGGTTTGCTGGTCGACGAATCGGTGAAAATTTGGAAAACGGACTGAAATTTTGAAAAGGACCCTCAGGCGTAGGAGAAGGAAGTACAGCATAGGTACCAGGTCTAGAAGTAATAGGGACCGTGGAAGGTTCAGACAGGGAAGCTGACAGATGGTAATTATTGCTGATGTTGTTTAGCTCACCTTGGTTTAAATACGTTTTTTCTTTTAAGGACTTTTCCATATAAAAATTAACCACAGGCTTCGTCACCATGAATGAGCACTATAGCAATAAAGCAAATGAGACATAAAAGCAAATAACAGGATGGGCTGGAGAAAGGGCGTATATTTCATAAGGAAGGGTAATCCTTCTCTCCACAGCAGGTCACAGTCCAGAGACCCACACAACCACCCGGACCCCACCCCATAGGGTGGGCTGTGGATGTTCGGGGTGTTCGGGGTTTGCTGGTCGACGAATCGGTGAAATTTTGCAAAGGACCCTCAGGTGTAGGAGAAGGAAGTACAGCATAGGTACCAGGTCTAGAAGTAGTAGGGACCGTGGAAGGTTCAGACAGGGAAGCTGACAGATGGTAATTATTGCTGATGTGGTTTAGCTCACCTTGGTTTAAATACGTTTTTTCTTTTAAGGACTTTTCCATATAAAAATTAACCACAGGCTTCGTCACCATGAATGAGCACTATAGCAATAAAGCAAATGAGACATAAAAGCAAATAACAGGATGGGCTGGAAAGGCGTATATTTCATAAGGAAGGGTAATCCTTCTCTCCACAGCAGGTCACAGTCCAGAGACCCACACAACCACCCGGACCCCACCCCATAGGGTGGGCTGTGGATGTGGCCTCAGAAGATCCTCCCAAAACTTTACGTGGGGTCCCACCCGTGTACCACACGGCACCTATAGTCTTCGCGCAAAGTCCGAGATTATACACCAAAGTGCAGAACAGCCTCCCCAGTGGTTAGTCAGGGCTCAGGTTCCCTACAATTGGCGGCCCGGTCAGAGTGAGCGTAAATGACCGTTTTTTCAACTTTAATTAATACATTGGGAAAATAAAATCGAGTACTGTTAATTAGTAAACTTTGTTTTCTATTAATTTGAATAACATTATTTAATTACAGAAATTAGCACGTATTCTTATGAATGAATTAAAAAAAAAAAAAAAAATTCGCTTCTTCGCTCTAGGACGCTGAAGGGCGGGCAGTATATCCCGCCCAACAGCGTCCCAGAGAGCCCTCCAACCACTATCAAGGTGAGCGAATGACTGGGGGGATATATATATATATATATATATATATATATATATATAATATATATATATTATATATAATTATATATTATATATATATATATATATATATATAATATATTATATATAATATATATATATTATATATATATATTATAATTAGGGATGTACCGGAACTTCCGGCCGGAACCTCGATTTTTTAGAAGTTCCGGTTCCGGCCGGAACTAACTTGGTTCCGGCCGGAACTAACCGGAATTTTCTACTTTTCAAAATGTCTTTCTAAAAAAATTCAGTAATGATTTGTTCATTTACTCATTATATTATTAATAAAAAAATAATATAGAAAATTGATATTTGGGAACAAATATCATGATAAAATGACCTCGACTCTATACTTTCGAAAAGTTTAAATACGAAACAATATTTTCACACGAACCGATAGCTTTAATACTCTAGAACAGCGATTCCCAACCTGGGGGTAATTACCCCCAAAGGGGTAAAATGGGATTTTCCGAGGGGTAAAGATATGTACAAGGATTAGATCATCGCACAGTCACAAAACAAAATTATTAAAAAATATCAAAGTTCTGATTGATAATTATTACGTAATCACTAATCATTAGTGATTAGTTAGTGAATTATAAAATTTTAGGTAGCAAATTTATTACCTAAAAAACGAATACAAGCCTGCAACGCATTGCGGCTAGATCGTTGTTCGTTTGAGTAAGGCAGTAGTTCGCCCGCCGCCCACTGACCAATGTGTGATGTGCATGTGTGATTGATCTCGCCGATTTCGTTAGCTTCTGAACATATTTTGATTAGTTTTGACGAGAACCAAAAGCAGGTGAGTGAAATAATTTTATGCTTTTTAATATCGCTTACAAAGTACTCGCCCTCTCTCACGGCTGTTTGTAGCGAAGAATCTATGCTGGGATTTCACTCATTTGGCTTAAATAAATAATTGTTTGCCTGTTTGTTATGCGCATGATTGGATACGATAAAAATTTGGAGGCAAATTCGACATGCTGTTATTCCACACAGAAGTGCATTGGTTATCACGGGGCAAGGTGTTGTTCCGAGTGCTCGAGCCTCGAGAAGAAATTGCTTTGTTTCTGGAAATGAAAAAAACCGGATAAGGATAAGGAGAAAGAGTTACACGCCAAAATAACAGATAGTGTAATTTATTTCCAAACTGGCATACCTTGCGAATTTCTTCGGGGAAATAAATACGCTTAACTTCACCTTGCAAGGGAATATGACGAATATTTTAACAGTTCAAGATAAGGTTGCCTTCTTCAAAATTGCAGCTTTACCAACGCCGAGCTGGAGTTGAGGATGTTTCGATGTTCCCAGAACTAACAATGGTGCTCGACGGAAGAAATGAAAACTGCTCATTCACTGATCAAATAACTCTCCACTTGTCATCAGAGTACATTCTATCAGCAAATATTTTCCTGATTTGGAAAATCGCCAAGTAAATGCTTGTGTGCTAAGACCCTTTTCAGTGGATGAAGGAATATTTCCAGATACTGAAATTGAAGACAACACACTGAAAATAGATTTCGAAACATTTTGGGGAAAGATTGGTGACTAGTATCCATTATTTTCGGGAAAAGCCTTGAAAATACTGATCCCATTCGCTACAAATTACACGCGTGAAAGTGTATTTTCGATAATGGTGACAATGAAAACAAAAGCAAGGAACCGATTGAATTTGGAGCACGACTTGACGATGTGCATTGGCCGAAGCTGCACCAAATATTAAACAAATTGTTAAAACTAAGCAATATCAACCGTCTCATTACTTCTTACATTACTTTTCAACATTATTTCTTGATTTAATAATAAATTGCTAAAAACCAGGTGTTTTCTTTGTTTGAATTAAAATTATTTAAAAATATATTTGCTTTTCACAATTTAAAGAAAAAAAGGCAATAGCTAATGCTAATTTGCTTTTAAACTAAATTTTCTTGGGGGTATTTGCTAATATCTAACCGGCTTTATGGGTAATAGCCTCAAAAAGGTTGGGAACCACTGCTCTAGAACAATGTTGTTTTTTTTTTTCTTTTTTTTTTTTTTTTTTAGACACAAATTGCTTTTTTAATTATTATTTTTATAAAATTAGTAAATAATCCTAATTATTACCTAATTAATAATAAGTTTAGTACATATAATTATTATTTAGTTTAATTAAGTTATTTAAATTATATATACTGTATAATATCGGAGTACTCTAATTTTATTTATTTCTTCATTAAAATTGACTTGAAACTACATTGATGAATTTACTTATTATATAGATGAAATATACTTATCATTATTAGGTGATAGCTATGATTAATTATTAATCTATTAAAAAAAATTTGCCTAAAAAATAAAAAAAATTAAAAAAAATTAAAAGTCATGATTTTTTTTTATATATATAAAAAAAAATCACGTTAAAAAATCAGTTGATTTAAATCATTTGATTTCTTTTGTGCCAACCCTGCTCTAGAATCTAGACCTGGGGATAAATAAAATTTGAACAGGGTACTATTATTATTATTATTATTATTATTATTATTATTATTATTATTTTTACACTAGTCAACAAAAAAAAGGTGAAATTTTTCTTGGATGGACTTTTGTAGCAGACATATATAGTAATTCGGAGGTGCTGATTCCATATATAATCTCGGATTTGCTGTATCACATCCCGTTTTCGTGCAATCATGGATCCCTATTTTTACATATTCCATAGGAATGACAAAATTCATGTGCGCACTACGTAGGCTGTATAGACGTTATAATCCCGCATATATCTACAGTAGCAGCAAGTTTACTGCGGTCGATATTCGGGAAGCATGTGGTAACTTTAGTACGTCTACATGTATGGATGCCAATGATCTGGATGATGTCTATCATCCATCTGAATTACAGTCGGATGGTCCGTCATTGTTTACCCAGGGTGAATTGAACGATCTTGTACGAGAGTTGTATTTGCCGAAGTTGTCCTCTGAGCTGTCGGCATCGAGGTTACATGAAAAATGACTACTGGACCATGGCACAAGAATAACATTTTATCGTAACAGAGAAGCAAAGCGCGAAGCCGAGTCAGTCAGATGGTAACCTTGTGTATTGCAGTGAAGTATGGAGGCCTACTACTCGCTATGGACTCCCAGCATACGACTGTAGATGTACGGAGTGCAGACTGTTTCATTGACACTTACAAAAGAGCAGTTTAAAGTGTTGTTGTTGTTACACAACAGCAACATAATGCTTCGGTTCCAGTAGGGTACTCGGTACGGATGAGAGAGGAGTATGCAAATATCAAGACATTTTTGGAGAGGCTACAATATCAGGTACATGGATGGTTAATATGAGTCAACCTCAAAATGGTAAACATTATGCTCGGTTAACAAGCAGGTTTCACCAAATATACCTGCTTCCTGTGCTATTGGGGCAGCCGGGACGACAAAGATCATAGGACCAAAAATGAGAATGGCCACCGAGAAAACCTTGACGCAGGTTGACCGGGAAATTTTCGTACGTGAACCACTTGTACAGAGAAGAAATCATCATCTTACTTTCCAACTACCACATAAAACTTGGTTTGATATAAACAATTTGTTTGAAGTGCCCTAGACCAGTGGTTCCAACCTTTTGAGGCTATTACATATAAAGCCGCGTTAGATATTAGCAAATACCCCCAAGAAAATTAAGTTTTTTTTAAAAAGCAAAATTACTAGAAAAATACTACTTTTCTTTAAATTTGTTGAAAAGCAAATATATTTTTAATAATTTTAATTATTCAAACAAAGAAAACACCTGGTTTTTAGCAATTTATTATTAAAGTCAAAAATAATGTTGAAAAGTAATGTAAGAAGTAATGAGACGGTTGATATGCTTAGTTTTAACAATTTGTTTAATATTTGGTGCAGCTTCGGCCGATGCACATCGTCAAGTCGTGCTCCAAATTCAATCGGTTCCTTGCTTTTGTTTTCATTTCACCATTATCGAAAATACACTTTCACGCGTGTAATTTGTAGCGAATGGGATCAGTATTTTCAAGGCTTTTCCCGAAAATAATGGATACTAGTCACCAATCTTTCCCCAAAATGTTTCGAAATCTATTTTCAGTGTGTTGTCTTCAATTATCTGGAAATATTCTTCATCCACTGAAAAGGGTCTTAGCACAAGTATTTACTTGGCGATTTTCCAAATCAGGAAAAATATTTGTTGATAGAATGTACTACTGATGACAAGGAGAGTTATTTGATCAGTGAATGAGCAGTTTTCATTTCTTCCGTCGAGCACCATTGTTAGTTCTGGGAACATCGAAACATCCTCAACTCCAGCTCGGCGTTGGTAAAGCTGCAATTTTGAAGAAGGCAACCTTATCTTGAACTGTTAAA
This sequence comes from Trachelipus rathkii, assembly GCA_015478945.1. Lineage (NCBI taxonomy): Eukaryota > Metazoa > Arthropoda > Malacostraca > Isopoda > Trachelipodidae > Trachelipus > Trachelipus rathkii. The sequence continues at coordinate 11,511 of JABUQX010092371.1, read as the reverse complement.
ATATTCGTCATATTCCCTTGCAAGGTGAAGTTAAGCGTATTTATTTCTCCGAAGAAATCCGCAAGATATGCCAGTTTGGAAATAAATTACACTATCTGCTATTTTGGCGTGTAACTCTTTCTCCTTATCCTTATCCGTTTTTTTTCATTTCCAGAAACAAAGCAATTTCTTCTCGAGGCTCGAGCACTCGGAACAACACCTTGCCCCGTGATAACCAACGCACTTCTGTGTGGAATAACAGCATGTCGAATTTGCCTCCAAATTTTTATCGTATCCAATCATGCGCATAACAAACAGGCAAACAATTATTTATTTAAGCCAAATGAGTGAAATCCCAGCTTAGATTCTTCGCTACAAACGGCCGTGAGAGAGTGCAAGTACTTTGTAAGCGATATTAAAATGCATAAAATTATTTCACTCACCTGCTTTTGGTTCTCGTCAAAACTAATCAAAATATGTTCAGAAGCTAACGAAATCGGCGAGATCAATCACACATGCACATCACACATTGGTCAGTGGGCGGCGGGCGAACTACTGCCTTACTCAAACGAACAACAATCTAGCCGCAATGCGTTGCAGGCTTGTATTCGTTTTTTAGGTAATAAATTTGCTACCTAAAATTTTATAATTCATTAACTAATCACTAATGATTAGTGATTACGTAATTAGTTAGATCTGATAGATAATTTTTTTAATAATTTTGTTTTGTGACTGTGCGATGATCTAATCCTTGTACATATCTTTACCCCTCGGAAAATCCCATTTTACCCCTTTGGGGTAATTACCCCCAGGTTGGGAATCGCTGCCCTAGACCATGATGGTGAATACTTCCGCTATATATGCTCAACGTTTCCTGGTCTGAGTGACGAGAAGAAAAAAGCTCCTCCGTGATGCTGCCTTTGCTACAACAATGACTGTGTTAAAGGCAAGAGCGTGGAATACTTTTTCAGATGTAGTAAAGAATTTTCTGGGGAACAGGAAAGCCGAGAACCACTAATATCGTACAGGAACTGCTAGACAGTTTTCATTCTCATGGATGTAGAATGAGTATAAAGCTGCACTACTTACATTCTCACCTAAGCAAATTTCCGGTAACCTAGGCGATGTTAGTGATGAGCAGGGTGAACGCTTCCATCAAGATCTAAAGTTCATGGAAGAACGTTACCAGGGCAAGTGGGATATCAATATGATGGCCGACTATTGTTGGAGCTTGATAAGAGATATTCCAGACGCTATGCACAGTAGATCGTCTACAAAGAGAAAGTTACTACCATCGTAGGTATGTTTACATTAACTAAACCCATTCCTTCTATTACATTCATTGTTGTCCCATATTAGATATTACCCTTTATTCATAGTTGTATTATATGTTAAACATATATCTATCAAAGACATGTTTCATATTGTGATTTGTTTCTCTCCCTTCATATATCCAATATATATATATATAATTGTACAGCCTCTTGATATATATATATATATATATATATATATATATATATATAGTATATATATATATATATATATATATATATATATATATATATATATATATATATATATATATCCCTATAAATGTGACAGACCCTCTTGAAAAAGGTAAAAATCATAAAATTTTACAAATGTGTGTTACACACAATATCTCAGAAATGCGATGTGATACGCAAAAACCGATTACATTATTGGAATCAGCACATCAAATATATCAATAATCAATTGCGAAACCTCGTCCAAGAAATTTCATGTTTACCGGTGTTATTATTATTATTATTATTATTATTATTATTATTATTAAAAGAAATTAACTTTAAAGTAGAAATTACTACAAAACAAAATATTAACTAAACTGTTTAAGCAAAAAATTTTAAAAATTTTAAAACAAGATTCCATTTATCTTATTTAAAAATGAATTTATTTGAATATTGGAATGTTGTGGTGTAGGAAAATAAGTTGCTCTTCATGTTGTGGAGTTAAACGTGATCTCTTATCCTCAGACATGTTACCCGCTTCTGAAAAAAACTTTAAATCCGCTTCTGAAAAAAAGCTTTTAAACTTTGAAGACCCGTAGAACTTTATATAGTATGTCTTATTTTACTTAATAAATTTATTGATCCGCTATCCAAATTTTGGCTTACAGAAAACTAAGAGCTCACGGTATGGATATGTCAAGATGTCAGATACTTCTAGAGAGACTCCACTTGTTAATCAGACAAGTTTTATGAATATGTAAGGTGCAGCGGAAGTCAAAAGTCTCGGTTCCGGCCGAACTTTTCTGGCAACCAGAAAGTCAGGGGTTCCTGGCTGGAACCCAAATTTCTGGTCTGGTGATCCTGGCAGGTATAGAGATATATATATATGTGCAGGTGGTGCAGAGAGAGCAGGTAGTATAGTATGCAGGTATATATAGTATATATATATATATATATATATATATTTATTATATATATATATATATATATATATATATATATATATATATATATATATATATGTATTTATGTATATATATATATATATATATATATATATATATATATATATATATATATATATATATATATATATATATATATATATATATATATATATATATATATATATATATATATATATATATATATATATATATATATATATATATATATATATATATATATATATATATATATATATATTATATATTTCCAGAGATCGAGTCAGAGTTGGAAAATTTTGAAGAGGGTGGAGTTGGAGTCGGAAAATATTGAACCGACTCCACAACCCTGCTTTCTAGTGTACCTTACTCATTTTTTTTTTTATAAAGCTACTATATAAATATACTGTATATATTTCTTTTCGAAATCTGAACATTTTACTCGGGTTTTTAACCTAAAAAACCTAACCCTGGTGGGTAGGTGGGCAGCAGCTCAGGGAGGTATCCTGTGCAACCCTGCCTAGTTTCTAGATTACAGATACAGAACTATTGGGAATAACTTACTAACTTCTAGAACCCCAGAATATGGTGATGACAATGTTCAAAGTAAAAATAATATAAATTTAAATATATTACTTATTACTTTACTTACGATATTCCTGTTATGTCATTAATATCAATGACATGTAACAATAATATAACCATTTACCTTTAAAAGTTTCTCCAATGAGGCAATGATATTCATTCAGCATTGGGAATTGGATATGGTCTGTTACCAAAAAATATGTTTAGTTTGTAAATTTTATTCCCATCTAATAATTTATTTGTCAAATGATTCTGAAATGATATTACCAAAATAAAGAACAAAATATAATATATATATTAAAAAATAAACCAAATTAAGTTGCTGTGGATAGCTTTATCATTAGGAAGAATGAAACTCTAAAACGGTACAAATCATTTATTACTCTCAGTTTAAGTCCAGGTATAAACTAAGTACCGTATAAAAAATATAAATTCAATAAATTGCATAAAAAAATAAACATACCTAAATCTTAAAAATTAATTCCTCTTTGCATGTTTGAAAAATAATATTTTATGGGTTTGGAATAATAAACACGTGAAATTTTAAAAAGAATTAAACTATTTAATTAATTAAAAAGAGTCGAACTGGAAACATGTACAAAATAACTAAAAAAAAACAATAAAAATTAAAAAAGTTTCTTTTTTAGAAATAATAATTTTCCTGCTTCATAAACATAAGAGAAACAAAACCTCTTAATACAATAAACGCATCCATTTAACACATCTAGGCTTTCATTTAAATATCTAGACTAAAGCTTCACTCTACTAAGCCTACTACTGCCACCTACTATCTACCAGACTACTAATATAAAGTATTACTTAATTCTAAATACAGTAAATTTATAATAATTCATATTTTTAAAATAATTTCAGGACTGTCGTAACAATCAATGTTCATTTTTAACACTAATCTTTAATAAAGATTCAAATGTTTTTATGTTTTCTGTGAAGTTGAAGCTTTACCTGTGTGGGTTCGAAGGTGAACTCTTAAACTAATACTCTGAATAAAACTTTTATCACAGTAAGAACACTTAAACGGTTTTTCACCTGTGTGGATTCGAATGTGGGATTTTAAGTTAGATTTCCGATTAAAACTTTTATCACAGTACGAACACTTAAATAATTTTTCACCCGTGTGAGTTCGAATGTGGGATTCTAAATTAACTTTAAGATTAAAACATTTATCACAGTAAGAACACTTAAATGGTTTTTCACCAGTGTGGGTTCGAAAGTGACCTCTTAAATTACTTTTATCGGTAAAACTTTTATGACAGTGGGAACACTTAAATGGTTTTTCACCCGTGTGGATTCGAATGTGAACTCTTAAACTGCTTTTATCACTAAAACGTTTTTCACAGTAAGAACACTCAAATGGTTTTTCACCCGTGTGAGTTCGAATGTGGGTTTCTAAGTGAAGTTTACAATTAAAACTTTTTTCACAGTAAGAACACTTAAATGGTTTTTCACCAGTGTGGTTTCGAAGGTGAACTCTTAAATTACTTTTAAGAGTAAAACTTTTATCACAGTGGGAACACTTAAATGGTTTTTTACCAGTGTGGATTCGAATGTGTCTTTCTAAACCTTGTTTACGATTAAAACTTTTCTCACAGTAAGAACACTTAAATGAATTTTCACATTCTGATTCAACTTTAACTGAAAAGAAAATAGAAAATACAACAAACATTAATAACTTATTTAAAAGGAAAAAAAATGTAGTGGGGAAAATGCTATTCAGATTTTATTAAAAAAAAGAAAAAAGGAAATTTTAATCCCTGCGAACAAATTATGACTCATAATCTGTCAAATTATAAGTTATAACGTTTTTGAAAGAAACAATGACGTCAAATCAGAAATAATCACTCATAATCTGAAACCAACAATAAATTTTTATGACTCCCGAGAGCAGGCAATGCTTTTGTAATTAGGGATGGGCCGGATATTCAGCAACTATCCGGTATCGACAGCGTGCTTCAAAAAATTTTAAACTATGACGTCAGTCATATCATCATGAAAAATCATTAATCCATAATTTTATTAAATGCGTACGAACGCAACTATTTACTAATAGTATTTTCTTTTTAGAATAAGTACTTCCTTTAGATGTTCCAATTATACTTATTAACATAAATAATAATAATAATAATAATAATAATAATAATAATAATAATAATAATAATAATAATCTACTGAAAGTGATAAAAAAAAAAAAAATAGCGTATCTTCTATACATGAATAAAATCTACTTTGTTAGATTTATTAATTCTGCATCATTAATTAAAATATTAATCACATTTTAACTTCTAAAAGTACTATAAAGTCTCTCCTCTTTTAAAATTATTATCATAGCTTGAATTAGTCTTCCACTTTATCTCAATTAAAACTCAGGAACATTATAATTTAATTTCACATATATTAAATATTTTATAAGAGGTTTTAATTTTGACATCGAGTTCTGACTGGCTCAGATCTAAAACTGAAATTGGCAAAATTTTCTTAGTTTTCATTCGATTTGCATCATATATAAAGCAAGATGCAGCTCTTCAAAATCTCAAACGTCTATTTCGAGTAGTTTTGATGTCACTATATGTTTGTTGTGTATTTTCATTTGAAGAAAAACCATGTACCCAACATTTGTGAGTTCACCTACAATTTTTGTTGAATGACTTGTAACCTAAACTACACAAAGATGGATACACCCAACCGTTTGTCTTTGGGCCGAGAGAAAAATGGACAAATTTAAATTTTTTGGGGGTACACAAAAAAATAATCCCCGAGTAAGGGAGAAAGAATTTCCACAACGTATGTTTTGCGTGTCGTTAGTGGTGACTTAATGGACAGTGGTAGCTGGGATGGGGTCCCGCTACCACTTATTTATGCCCTAAGAATGTTCATGCATGTCCCGGAATTTTGGCACGTATTTGCACACTCCACCCCCAGTTCTGGAGAACCAAGGAGAAGATAATGATGATGAAAAAAAAATGATCTAAATACATACCCAGAAAGTTTCATATTGGTTCGGATGAATATTAAAACTTAAGGTGAAAATACTAAATTTCTCTTAATATCAAATATAATCAGCTTTTTATTCTCAGTGAACTACTTCCCATACATATGCAACCTCATTTTTCAATCATTATCTTACACACAATGTTCTCTCTCAATAGATTCTCCAAATAAAAATCTTGAATGACTTTCAACTTATTTTAATTACCATCCCTTCCTTCATTCCAAATCTATCTAATGTAAAGTGATGGACAGAAATAAGGAAGTAGTACAAGTAGTAATGACATACTCAAAATTATATATTTCAACAGGTGGCGCCTTAAATATATGCACTTCTTATTCCACACCATGGTTTCACTACTATACATTAACACCAGTAAGAACATACCCTATGCAGAACCCCAGAGCACTCAAGACTTAGTACCTTCAAATTCACTAATTTAATTGCACTAACCACCGTCCTCCCACTCACAACCTTTCTACTACACTGCTTCATCCGTTCCCTTTTCA
>JABUQX010092370.1:32500-34316 GCA_015478945.1 Trachelipus rathkii | reverse complement strand
TTTAAAACTTATTTTGCAGATTTTTCCGGTTCCTGAGGAGAGATCCTAAGACGTTCTCATGATAGATGCACATAGCCTGGATGAGTGGATTCTCTTTCTTCAAAGTCACAGGACCAAATGGAATATGTAAATATGTCTGAAAATAAAAATAATCAGGAAAAAGACTTCCCCATATTATTTTTATTTTCAAAATGGTGTAGTATACAATGATGATAAATAAAATATTTCATTGTTGCTGAGGTATGACGGGTTTTCAAGGAATTGAATATTGTGATTGTCCAAGCAAACCACTTTCTGACTACTGAAAATGAAAAAATATCCCATTCTTCTAAAATCAAATTTTAACTTTTATAGAATTCAATTCAATGAATTGCTTCCCTCTTTTCTCTAGAAAGAATAGTCAGTTTCTCAAAGTTATAATGTTACCTTTTGTTTTAGATAAAAAAAAATTTAGGTACATTTTGAGAAAGGATAGAAGGTGAAAATGAGTTAGTTTACTCTAATTCATTTTTTCGCTTCATGACTGTTTTTCTCTTATTAAAAATAATTACCTTAGTATAGGGAATGTTCATGCATGTTTTTTGTTATTGGAAATTCTATTATGACTCAATAATTGACGGATATGTGATGCTTTTCAGAGTTGATTCGGCTTGGGTCAAGACATCTAGAAACATCTCTGTCGGTATCCCAGAGTATCAGGACGATTCATCATGCCATTACTACTAGCCTTGGGCTCCTCCGAGATCTCCCTCTTCAAAAATCAAAAGAGATATCTTCGCCTTAAACATGGTATCTCAGTGAAAGCTGATTACGCTTCGGGCCGCACACTACCTGCGTGCCTAGCAAGGGTTCAAACCTTAATGACCCCAGAGGTGAAAACTGTATTTATATGGGCTCTAACCACCATGGCCTGGAAAAGGAAAGAGATACAGGATCAGGATAAAAATATTACCACCATGGCCTGGAAAAGGAAAGAGATACAGGATCAGGATAAAAATATTGCCACGGTCTTCGAGCCTGTTGTAGATCTTTCCGTGGAAGCGGTTCCAGAAATAATGAAGAAAATAACTGAGCCTGTTAAAGAGAGAAATCCTCAAGCTAAGATTTACTTATATATACCCTCAATCCAAGATTTACATACGTACAACAAGAAGCGCATTATTCGTGATTGGGGCACTCAGTATGCAAAATATACCTTCGATGATCCTGTACTCTCACCAGAAAGGATGCGGGAGCATTCCATATACAGCTTTCACCTGCTCGAATCGCTTATAGAAGAAAAATACCAGTGGCCGGAGAAAAATATAATTAGGGGAACCGACATACTGGATGTTTATCATAGAAGCATTGCTAGAGGCGGAGTACTTCCTGTCACCCCTCATAGCAAGTATCTCAACAAAGAAACCTTAAACTTGAATTCACCTTTGTTGTTGGATGGTCTACATCCGAACCGATTATTTTTAGAATCATTCATAAATAAAGTTGGGAATCTTTTTAAAATTAATAAAGTTTCTGTACGAACTGTACCATATAGTTCTAACCCAACTCGTTCTCAAGCAAATAAAAAGAGACGTCCTAGACCCTTAATTTCCATTCCTACGTTGTCAACTGACCGAATGGCCCAAAATTATATGTTACCCTCATATTCCCAATCCTATTCTGGTACTTATGATTATCCCGCAGAAATTGTTCCCCAAGCTCAACCTCGTGAACAACAAGTTCAATCACCATCTTCTTTCCCATCCGATTATTTTAGAGGTCCTAGAGCTTATCCTTCGGAAAATGTACCAGAATATAGTAGTCATTATGTTCAGCC
>JABUQX010092370.1:15000-27500 GCA_015478945.1 Trachelipus rathkii | reverse complement strand
AATTTTTGTGCCGGCTACGCAATCGTGACCAATAAGCAGAAAGTCAGACTTCAAAATTTTAACGTTGGAATCGTGGATTTCAAACACAAAAAGTTATATTAAGTTTAATAATTTAATTCATAAAAACCAAAAGATATTTTGAAACAAAGGTTTTAAATCTCTTTGACCACGACCCAAAATTAACAAGACGATCACCTTCACAACACAAGGGTCTCTTAAAATTAAAAATTAACGAGAAGATCACCTTCACGACCCATGAATCTATTTTGAAATTAAAACTAATGCAAAAATATAAATAATTATATAGCCATAATTACACGAAAGTTTTTAAAATTTAAACATTTGAAAAAAAGCTTAAAAGTTCTCGTTGAAACCAAAATATCGATTTTTAATTTGGAGCATTAGTGTCCCTCGAGCATCACTTGAGCATATCTCGATCGTGAGCAAACCTTTCCATTTTTTATGTACATAACATGAAACATAATATACACAACACATTATATAAATAACGCGAAACATGAAAAACAAATATAACGCGTTATATAAATAATACATAACATTAAAAACAAATATAACGCATTATATAAATAACGCGAAACATGAAAAACAAATATAACGCATTATATAAATAACGCGAAAGATGAAAAACAAATATAACGCGTTATATAAATAACTCTTAACATGAAAAACAAATATAACGAATTATATAAATAACGCGTAACTGGAAAAGCAAATATAACACATTATATAAATAACGCGTAACATGCAAAACAAATGCCAAATGTTTTAAATTTTTACCTTTTGAATAAACATATTCACAAAAATCTCGATTTTTGTTTCCTTTTTCTACATTTTTCATTAAAAATGGCTTCATCTTTTCTCTGTCAATGTACTGAAATTACACTATATATATATATATATATATATATATATATATATATTATATATACTATATAAAAAAATATATTTTTTTTATATATATATTTTTTCTATATATAATATTTAAATATATATATATTATATATATATATATATATATATATATATATATATATATATATATATATATATATATATATATATATATATATATACAATAATTTTATTATTATTATTATTTATTATTATTATTATTATTATATTATTATTAATTATTATATTATTATTATTATTATTATTATTATTATTATTATTATTATTATTATTATTATTATTATATCAATGCATTCTGTTGGTAACAACATTAAATATGTTTCCTATTCTTTCACTTCTTTCCAAATTTTTTTAGATTTTCTAAAACCTAAAAAAAGTTTAATGAATAATAATAATTTTATTATTATTATTATTATTATTATTATTATTATTATTATTATTATTATTTATTATTATATTATTATTTTATATTATTATTTTTATATATTATTATTTTATTATTATTATTATATTCTCAACCTTTTAAGACAGATTTAAAATGTTTTCTATTCGTCCATTTCTGATAAATTTTTTAAGATTTCTAAAAATCTAAAAGAATTTAAACGTTCAATTCGTCATTTAGTGAGAAAACCCAACAAATTTCGTCCGAAAATGGCGTCACCATCTAAGATTATATTTAGATTCCCAAAGATACCTTTAGATGTGGCTTAAATATTTAGATATAAACAGAAGGAATGTGAACAAACCCATTTTTGTAGTTTTCATGTTTATTTAGAAGTTTATAGCAGTTTAATATGTATTAAAATATATTGTAATTTTCATATATGTTTATAAATTTCATTTATTTCTGCACGAAATAAAAAAATGAAAACTCGTTCACAGGAATATCAGTTTAACTAAGGGTAAGAAAAAACTTTCTTCAGATGCCCATTTTTTTTAGTTTTCCAAAAAAAATAGGTTGCATTATTATTATTTTGTTTTAGTTTCTTAAAACTCTCTTACAACAGAATAAAAATAATTCTGTATCAGTTGAATATTTTGTAAACCCAACATCCATGTTGTATAGGAATCAACTGACTGGAAAATCTAATATTTCAGAAAATTCTGGAAAACTAGTTCAGTTGCGCAAATCATATTATGCTTTAATAAGGGTCTTAAAAAAAAAAAATTAAGATGCCCATCACTAAAAATTTAAAGAAGATTGTGAACGAATAGAAAACGACTTTCAGCTAATTATTATGAAACGAACCTGTCCATTAGGATGTAAGTATAAAGGATGAAGGTCGCCTGGGTCTATTTTCTTTTTTGCAAATAAATAATCTTCATTATATTTGTAAAGATTACGAAGAATAAAGTCAATTCCCGTGTCCTTTTTGTTCGAATCGCCAAACATTTTATAACAATTTTCGCCAATAACAAAACGACCTGTTTCGGGGTCTACTATATGGCCTGCAAAAAAAATAATAATATCTATCATATATCTATCTATCTATCTATCTATCTATCTATCTATCTATCTATCTATCTATCTATATATCTAGCTATCTTCTAATAGTAAAGAGAAATTACTACCACTTTTGCTACCACAATGTAACACACACATCACTATTCACACACACCACACACCATACACACCCGACGCAATCACTCACATTTACTAGATCATTAACGTATAATTAATTAAAACATTTTATGTTTTGAGTATTAAGACAGATAGCTATTTCTATATTCACGAACTACAAATCAAATGAGATAAACTAACAATTATGTATATCAAGTATCTATATACTTAATATACTTCAGATAATAAGAGTCCACACAAATATAATCGTTTGTATACAGAAAACAGTATATATGACATAAGCTATAATAGTAGCTTCTCAAAATGTTATATTATAATATCTGTATATATCTAAGAAGAAAAGAAAAATGGACATAGATTGGTTAAAGTGTTGAAGAGTTGCATTGCAGGAATCTCTACTCTAAATCCCTTAAAATTACAACTGTTTCAAGTATATTAAAGGAAAAAATTTTAAATGGAAAATTTTCTTATAAGCTATCAAGTTTTAAAAGTAAACTTACTGAATTTTATGCAAATTATTATTAAAAGACATACTTTACACATACCTTAAAGCAGTAAAATCAGTAAAATCACACAGTAGCACGCCACCCTAGCACCACCTACTACAATCAAAGCTTATGCCTCACGTTTATTTTCTATTGACTTACTTGCTTTACATCATCTTTATTCATGTAATATAGATAGTATAAAAATAAAAAAAGTGAAATTATATTTGCTAAGCATACATGTATTTATATACAAAATCAAATGTCTAAAGTTTTTATGTTTTAAATATAATAACAAATTATTACGACTTTACTATTTAAATCATGTGATATTATACTACTCTGATGGTTAACACTAAAAAGAGTAGTTTTCAAAGTTTTGTTACTTAAATATCGGCTTTTTCTTTTTTTATATAATTATAATTAATTATTATATCTGATGTACATGACAATCCATCACGAGAATAATAACACTAAAAACAACCCGCACCTTTCTATAATTCAGCGATTACAGTAACCTGACCTACTTCTCACTGCTAATTAAAATATTGTTTGATATAATACACATAGACTTACTAAGGAGTGTCTAAATATTTATTATAAGCCTTTTATGTAACCGAAGAGATCAGATATATAGAAGCCTAATTTTTCTACCAGGTTCAATGAGAGATACTATTTTCTAACATCTGAATCCACGTTTTTCTGTAATATATGATGGAGTGCAAATAGAACCTCCAGTTAGGCCTTAAATTATTAGGTTCACGATAAAGTTTTTGAGTGATAAGCCCTTTTTCAGACGGCACTTAAAATATAAATTCTCCCTAATGACCAGGGCTAACATAGAATGAACGCCCTGTTATTAGAACATTAACTCTACTGATTTATTCTTTATAGAAACACATGAGTATTTCAAACTGACCCACATGCTGGATACGGCAAAAATACTCTTTAACGCACGGAGTAATAAAGGAAACTGTCTTTCCTACTTGTGATTCGTTGGGTAATCTATGTTCTCTATCATGACCTGGTATAGATGATTGACGTCGAGAAACTCTATTTTATCGTCTTTGAGACATCTAACGTGTTCTTATAAACTTGTATTTGAGCCAGGTGTGGTTGTTATTTATACCTTTCAGTACCCATATACTTCCTGTATTCTAAAATCTATTAGTCATTTTAGCCTGTTAAGCCGGTGGCACAAGTTATGCTGAATTTGTTATTAAAAGTGTGTGTTATCTTCTTAACTAAAGATGACTTATTGTTCCATTATTATAAATAGTAATACTTATTCCTCATTGACGGAATAATTATCACTATGTGCACTAGAATAAGATACACTAAATTTATACTTCACCTAGTTCATAAGTCATCACACGCACACATGCTCAGCATGAAGCCCACCCGCACGAAAGGCAGCCCAACCCGCACACCGCAGGTGCTTCCCCTCCCAGCCAGCGTTGTGCTCCCGCAGGCGCAATATTTCCGCGCGGGGGAATTGACTTAGCTCATGAGTCAATATATTCATTCGCGCGTCCGGAAATATATTCGCGCGCGCGCGCACGCAGGCGGCCGGGGACGCACCCCTGCGGGTCGGGTTGGCCTTGCCTCGCGCGCATGTGCGGGTGCTCAATCGCTGACCTACGGTAGTTAGCTTTATGAACTATGTGGAATTACACTTCTATTCAACATCAATAGCTGCACACATTGAATAAATGTTTTTATACATACTTGCTTTGATAAGGTTCAATTATCTAATATAATAAATATAAACCCCCACTTAGTAAAATAAAACTACTGTTGAAACTATTCACCTCTAATCCCTTATGTCTAATTTGAACTTACCAGCCATCACATATGGAGTTCTATTCGTCTCTATGAATTTTAAATGGAGTTTTGGTAGGTCATATAAATTTCATAATAATCATCACACACACCACATGACTCAACATACAACAGTTTCTATAAAGAACACACGCTCTAATTCAAAAAGTATCCAGTTAAAATTTAAACTTCAACGACTCACATTTCAACCAACCTAACACACAGCTGCAGCCCTTATAGTAGAGATCAAGATCTCTAACATTCCCCATAACAATCAAAGTAAGAACAGTCCTCATTAACCTATCACAATTAAAAAGGACTACTCTTATCCCAACACTCACGCATGATTTCAGTAGTTGAAACTATATCTTAATAAAAACAAAATGACCATAATAGTTACATATGAATTCTTATTACTCATATATAAGGGGCAATACCAACATATAAATATCCTCTTTAGCCGTGGTATTAGGATTAAAGATTAGCCCGTCTACAAAAAAGGCTTATCCGGTACTCACCAAATATCTATCTCCACACATTTTAGGTATCCTACACACGATGATAGTTATATATATTCGCAACCCAGCCACTGCTACAGTAACACTGTCCTAGTCGAGAATTATCACTATCAGACCCTGTTGCCTACTACACTTTGCCTTAAATTCGCCATCGGGTACACATACCACGTATACCCAATCTTATATCCTACCATAATACAATATCCCTACATGAATGTTAGTTACTTATCAACATCAGATTTATCAGTATAAGAGTCGTCACTCACAGTTCTGTTATCTTGCTCACAAGAGAGTTCTGGCTCACGCATGTTGCGATAGTTTTGTCGTTGATGAGAAGTGTTATGAGTATTTTCACTTTCACTACGCACTCCAAAGCATCACACATCGTAATAGGTCGGTTTAGGTTGACCGTCTGGAATGGATTTAAAAAAAAACTTCTGAAATAAGCTATCACATTTATACTTTAAGACAATCGCACACTCGCTGGCAATAACATCACTAACATGTTAAGAGTGTCAGAAAAATGTCTAACTTCTCAAATACACAAAACTATCATAGCTCATAATTGATACTTCATAACAAAATCACCATCGTTATGTTAGCACGTGAGAATAACCATTGATTCTTGTGTACCATCTATAAAATCAAAATCATCATTCGATACACTCAAATAGCATGGCAAAGCACTGTATATGTTAAAGCAGCCAATCACTAGAATCACAATGTCGACATAGCTTCTGATGCTCATTACAGCCTGCATAGCGAGTGCTGCCCTATCACGTGTAATTTATAACTAAATGAGGCTTTACTATTTTCAGCCTTAAAGTCACCGTAAACAATATATGTTTCTCTAATTAAAACAATATCATAATAAATAATTAGTCAGTGAATAGAAGGATGACTATTAACATACTTGATAAGTCTCATAACTAGAGTTTATCTAAACAAAAAGTCCATTAAACAGTTTAATAACTACAACTTCATTAATTTACTCAATGAAATAATCGCATTATCTATATCTTGATATGATACATTACAAAATAACTTTTGTACAATATATAATTTTACGTTCACACTTAGCGTACTATTCACTGTCGACATAGAAACTTTGTGTAGTATATCTATATAATGATACTGCATTTAATTAGAAGACACTAAAATTGATTATATTCAACACAAACTATCATGAGATATCTATACATGATGATCACACCATGTCGCGCAGATGTGCATCTAGTGGGTGTGTATGTGTGTGAATTGTGTGTTATATATTTGAATATTTTTGTAGTGCGTGATAAATATAATTCTTTCGTTCTTCGTGCTCGCAAGATTTGTACTAGTACACAAATCTGTTTGCTTGTAAAGTAATATCTGGTCAAGTGAGTGAGTAAGTAAAATCTAGTGTGAGTTGTAAGATAAAATTCTATCGACATCCTCTTACCAATGTCTAAATGAGCGGGTTTTATGTAAGTACTAATTCTGCAACCAATCAGTTCCTTCGTGTAGGTCACGAGTTGTAAGTCGTGTAAGATGTAAGGGCTATGGCGACAAAGTGATAAGTCGTCATAGTGAAAGTGTGTATAAGTATCATATGAATGTGTGTGTGACCGCATATGTGTTTCATATAAGTGCTAAACTCGTCAAATGTCTATGGTAAAATAAACAGTGTCATGGAACTGTGTGTATTAAGAATGTCATTATGTGAAAGTGCTGTATATGTGTCAAGTGTGTATGTGCATGTGTTGTGTGCGTGTTTATATCTTGCTCTCGCTCGTAGCTGTGAACACTCAATGTATGACTTAATTTGTGCGTGTGGTGTATTGTGAGTTCCTATGCAGCTGTGTCCCCTTATTTGTGTGTGCTGTGTGCTGTGTGGCGTTGTGCTTCACTAAAATAAATAATTACAAGAGTAGGGCATAGATAGGTAAAATAACAACTAAGAGTTATAGATAAAAAGTAAAATAATTAAAAATAATAATAAATAATAATAAAAATACATATAAAAAATATAAATAATAAAATAGAATCAAAAAAGTATTAAAACAAAACTATAAACAATAATGTTTTATATCATACACAAATAGGATGAAGTAGTAAAGCTATTACAGCATAAAGATCGTAAATACAGAAAAGCTCAGAAGTCTCAAAGCTACCACTAAAAGCAGAAAGCTTTAAAGCATATAAAGCAGAAAGTTTAAAAAGCGATGAGTTAAAAGGCAGAAAGTTAAAGACCAAGTAAAGCAGATAATTCTAAATCACGGCAGCTAAAGCAGAAGTGTATATCATAGCTCAATAACTAACATGAGTTAAGCTAGTAAAGCTGAGCAAAACAAGCCCATACTAATCCCCCCCCTTGGTTTATATTGTCATCCTACTCTATGAGATTTACCTACGACATTTCACCTCACAACGTATGTAATGTTAATGAATAGTGATGTTAAAAGCAGTTTAAAATTACAGAGTTAACTATCAGCAGTAAAACATTAGAGTGATACACAGTTCCTTAAATACATGCGAAGTCTTATAAAGCCAGGTAAAAACAGCTTCAAATTACACTCAACAAAGCCATAACTAATACCCCCCAAGAGTGTTAGGAACACCTCTATTGTTTACTGAATTAGTCTTACTGCTTTAACGGTATTGTTAATGCGTTAATAAATCATCACCAATGTAGAGTAGTTTCTATAAGCTAGCTTATAAATTTAACTATTAAGCTATATCAAAAAACACCAGCAAAATATGCGAGTTAAAAGCGAGTCAAAACACCGATTTAAATACAAACACTGCTATCTTACTCAACTCCCTTTAGGGTTAGATTTATATAATACACCTCTACTTTGATTAGCTGAAATACGCTTTAATGGTATGTATATTTAATAAAACTATGTGAGTTAAAGCAGTATAAACATGACATAGAGAGTTATATAATCACGAGATATGTTATCCACACGATTCGTACACACAGCAGTAGAATATCAGAGTGTTAACACAACAAAACAATAAGCACATTATTAACAGCCTCACTCAGGTGTGTAAGTTAACACCATCAATTTGAATTATGAACCATTATACGCCTCTTAAGGTCCTGTAAAGTATAATTCTTTTAATAAAAAATGTTTATAATCTGCCTAATAGATTAGAATGGACTATAAATTGACTCATGGTTATAGAGCCCACAAGGGTCATGGTCTCTTTCTTAGCCTTTTCGCTGATCGTTTTCCTTCAAAATAAAGCATCTGTTGTATAAGTAGTATAACTGTAAGCCTGTTATAGTGATACTTCTATGGTGCAGGCTCTGTAGTTAGTCATAGCTGAATGTGTCTCATATAGGATAAGTGAGGACTGTGCTCGTCATACTCTTTGAGTGCGTCTGCTTTGTGTACCGCTTGTGTATATATCCTTAAATCGTAGCCTGTACTGTAGTGTAAGAGACTTAACTTTAGTGTCATATGTTGAATCGTTGCTGCTCATATACGTGTATCTCATGATACTGTAGTTGTATAAGTTATATTGTTCATACGATGTGAGCGACATCTGATTGCTTCATATAGCGTTTGTCATTAGTTGAATGTGTGCTGTGTGTGTCTGTGTGTGTCGTGTTCTGTGTCGTTGTGTGTGCTGTGTTGTCGAGTGTGTGTGTGTGCTCAATCTACATAGAGAATGCTTTCTTGATATACATATAACTGTCGTGTGTGTGTGTCAGCGTGTGTGTGTTGCGAGTGCGTGTTCGTGTCTGTGTTGTGTGCTTTGCTGTGTGGTGTGTCTGCACGGATGCAAATATATCTTATGCGTTGATCCATTACATGCTCGTCCAGGTTCCTACATGACTCTCACGTTACATATGATACCTTCACCTACAAGTACTCTGCCATCAGTACCTCGTGGCGATGAGCTCAAGCGGATGCGTCGAGCTTAGTTGCAGGTCCTCTCTCTCTTCTGGATAGGTGTCTTATTACGCTCTATGTGTCATGCTGTGCTACGCTCTTACTCGTGTTCTAGCGTAGTCTCACGGTTATGCTAGTCTAGCTTTACGTCTCTACGTCTAGTTAGTTTCTATTGTTCTTAGGTGCCAGGTCTTAGCCACGTTCTATGGCCTTGCTCTCTCTCTCACGGTCAATCACGTCGGTACTCGTGCCACTACAGCTCCACAAGTGCGCGAAAAACTATTCTCAGGGTCATCATAACATCAGTGTTCTCATCACTACTTCTCTACTGCTCTTATCTTCACTCTTCATCTACATCTCTTACTCATATCTCTCTCATACTATATCTCTACTCTCTCTCTTACTATTACTCTCTCTTCCTACTACTTCACATCACTCATCTCTACTACATATCACTCATACTCTACTCTCATCTTCATCTCTTACTCTCTGCTTCTCTCTCTCTCTCTTCTCTCTCTCTCTCTCTCTCTTCCTCTATTATTATTATTCATCTCTCTCATCTCTTACTATCTCTCTCTCTTATAATCTCTAATAATTTTACTTCTTATTTTTTTTTATTCTCTCTCTCTCTCTATCTCTACTATTACTCTCTCTATACTCACTATTCAGCATAACATTAGCTCCGTTTTCTATATATATTAATAATATATAATTATTATAATATATATAATTATATAAACTGACTTCTAATACTATCTTTCTCTATCACTCTCTATCACTCTCTATCTCTCCTGTACTCTCTCTCTCTCTTATCTTCTTACTCTTCTATCTCTCTCTCTCTCTACTATCTCCTCTCTCTCTCTCTCTCTCTCTTATTCTCTCCTCTCTCTCGAGCTTTAGTAGTATATTACGCTAATTAAGTGAGTATCTGGTTAAACCTTGCCTACCTCGCATAAATTTACCCTAGCTTTTAACTAAAACCTTATAAAATTAAATACACCAAATATATAATATTATAACAATATTGATTGTACTAATTGCATACAACCACTTTAATTCTGACCAACATCAAGTTAAAAATAAATATATAGATGTAAACTTGTGGAAACTAACAAAATGAAATAAAATAATTCACAAATAACATGAATAATGTTTATTTATGGATTTTACTTCAACCACAATATATAAGCACTAGTGACGTCATGCTCCAACGTGCTTATTATCACGTATAAAATATCGCATTCAATGTTACAACGTATTCAACGTTTAGTGATTCTCAGATGAGAGATTATATATAACATGCAGTTGGGTAAAATTAAAAATAAAAGAAAATAGGTTAAATAATACGAAGAATTGATTCAAATAAAAATCCTTCTAACTTGATTAAAAATTCAACCAATAAAATGATTTTATAAATAATATATAAATTTACACTCAGTAATATCTCAAATTAAGGTTTAAATGAGTTGTTAAATAATACTACTTCGTGAAATGATTAACCAGCATAAACGATAAACGTCTATCACATATTCCATATCACTCTCTCTCTCTCTCTCTCCTCTCTCTATCTCTCTCTCTCTCATCTATATATCAGGGTTGGGGATTTTTTGTTTTTTGAGAATAAAATCAATTTTGATTTTTCGGATTTTTTGTATTTTTTGGTTTTTTTGAGATTCAGGTAAAACGGCCATTTTGTGATACTACAAATATAATTACTTTCACACATTTAGGCTTTATATTATTATTATATATATATATTAATTAATTATTATGATATATACCCTATAGTCACCCTAAGCTCTTGAAGTTCAAAATCGTAAATAGGCCCTATATACTATTAGTAACAATGAACAATAATAATGATATAAGATAAGCCTAATCAAGGGGTAAAGGAGCCTAATTTGTATATATATGTTATTTATTATTATTAATATGGAATATTACATCAGAAATAAAAGAAACATGTTTGAAACTAATAGGATCACATATTTCGACTCGAGACACTTTGTGTATAGTAATATTTGACAGCTATTATATTTCATATAACACACATTGTAGCTACAGCCTTATTACCATCTCGATAACGTTATTGTGATTCTTATAAGTTGGTATCTAATAGTGTCTGGGTATAAGAATAATTATAATCACCTCCTGAAACTATACAAAAAAGTAGGGCTTCGTAATCACCTTTCGGTGGCTATATATTTTGATTTATAAACCGGGAAAGAACTCACGATAACAGCTGAAGATCGAAAAAGGACATTGAGGTGTAAGTGATATTTATAGATGTATATATGTAATAATGTCGGTGTAAAAATGATCCTGATCCTGACACACTATGCCACAGAGTGGTGATGTGTAGTATTGAGGTAGTATATATGGAGATATATATATTATATATATATATTATTAGTATTAATAATATATATATTATATATAATATGGTTATATATATATATATATATATATATATATATTAAGAAATTAGAGATATATCAATATTTATATTATATATATTATATATATATATTATATATATATTATATAACATATATATATAATATATATATATATATATATATATATATATATTAAGAGATAAACATATATATATAAATTGCAATCTGTTTGGCGTAGTCGAGGCAGTGAGTAACTGAGATCAAGCTGCTGAGAAATAGAGAGTCTCACACAAGATATATCTCCAGAGAAAATCAAATTGATTATATTTACGCCTCGCCAGACAACGACTCGAGATAATTGAGACTGCTAAGACGAATTAAACGCGTATAACGAACGCGACGTGGAATTTGCATCATCCCAGACTGATAATGTAATATAATATAAATATATACATAAAAGAATATATATATATAAAATCACAATAATGGTCCACGTGAGTCCAAGTCAACAAGATTGTTGCCTTTAAGAAAAAAAAAAATTATTTCTAATCTTTAATTAACTAAAATAATAAAAAATAAATAAATCTAATATAATTAAAAAAAATATAAATATTAATAAAGTAATGAGTAAAATAAATAAAAAAATATAAAATAAAATGAGTAAAAATCTAAAATAAATAAACACACTTATGAATGAATAGCTGTGAAGTAAGTATAAAAAATATGGTGATCCTAAAAAAAGTTCAAGGTCAGCGTATAAAAATACCGCTGGTCAAAATGAGACCGCGTGAGTCAGTCATCTAAAGTAGTCATAAAAAATAGGTGAGGCGGAGCTACGGTGTCCAATATGTATGATATACCTTAACTATAGATTAATA
>JABUQX010092370.1:7500-10000 GCA_015478945.1 Trachelipus rathkii | reverse complement strand
ACTATTTCGATTATTAACTATCAGCTTATTAACTATTAACTTATTAACTATTTCCTTCTATCTATCTCTTCTTATATTATTGCTTTTAAAACGGACACTGCTATTCTGAGCTTTTCAGTTGCGTACCTCTTCGATAGAAAAGAAGTCATAAAGCACATCTTTCCACCGAGTCTCATTCAGTCTCTGTCTAAATCTTTAACCCTAGACTTAAACGCTATGCTCAATCTTACAACTACTCCACTGGGAATCTACGCACTTTATCTGTTTTCCGAATTTTCTTCGTCTTGCACATTTTCAATAGCCGTTTACCAGAAAATGTGAACCTTTAATTTGGCCATGAATGTTGATTATACTCCAACTCTTATCATGCCTCTGACTCTACTCAAATATATATATATATATATATATATATATATATATATATATATATATATATATATATGTATAAATATATATATATATATATATATATATATATTTATATATATATATATATATATATATACCTATACACATATATATATATACTATATAAATATATATATATATATATATATATATATATATATATATATATATATATATATATATATATATATATATATATATATATATATATATATATATATATATATATATATATATATATATATATATATAAATAGCATATATCAAATTGCTCGAACTTTAATAAAGGAACCAAATTTGGCAACAGGAAATGGAGGATTAAGAAAGTAGACATAAAGGACTAAGGGACCAAAGGACTAAAGGAGAAAGGTAGGATTATTAAAGGCTTGATTAGGATTAAAGGGACTTGATTCCGGCGAACGTTTTCGGAACTTTAATATAAAAGCAAATAATTTAGTTATTTCCCAAATAAAATGAAAGTTATTATAATAATAATAATAATAATAATAATAATAATAATAATAATAATAATAATAATAATAATAATAATAATAATAATAATAATAATAATAATAATAATAATAATAATAATAATAATAATAATAATAATAATAATAATAAGAAGAAGAAGAAGAAGAAGAAGAAGAAGAAGAAGAAGAAGAAGAAGAAGAAGAAGAAGAAGAGTTCCCTTCCTAGAATGTATGTTTACAAAATATAAAGCCACAACTTAACTCTGATGGCTCCTCAATCAAGTTTTTTTTTTTTTTTTTTAATTTTGTTTATTTATTTATTTATTTATTTCTATATATTTTACTTTAATAATCCCGTTTTAATCACTGTTTAATTTAATTTATTGACTCTATTGTGCCAAATGCATATTTCATATTTACTCTTATGCCTCAACTCACAACCAACCAATCCTCTGATAATTTAGTATATAAGCAGTTGATTTCGTTGTTATTGTACATTCCTCTCGAGACTGTCATCTAAACAGGTAATATTGTGTAGTTTATTATTTTAATAATATTAACATTATTTTATTATTATGGTTGTTATTGTTATTTATTATTTTTATTTTTTTAGACTGCTTTTATAATTTTTTCCTTTCTATTTTTTGCTTTATTATTTTAGCCATTGTTTTTATCGTTATTCTTTATTATTATATCAGTTATGGATATTGTTGTTATTGGTATTGAAATTGTTATATTATTATTACTATTATTTATTTATTTATTTATTTTTTATTTTATTTATTTTTTTTTATTTTTTTATTTTTTAAACTTTCAAAATATTACTTTACTGTAATTTTAATTTGTTTTAGCTGATGGGTTTTGGAAAGAGCGAAACGTCTGAGTAAATGATATCAGAGAGTTTCGTCTTTTGTTTTGTAAAGTTGAGGGGTTCCCTAAAAAACAAATCTATTGGATCTACCGTATTATATATATATATATATATATATATATATATATATATATATATATATATATATATATATATATATATATATATATATATATATATATATATATATATATAAAACAAATATAATGATATAACGATAACATGAAATAACTAATGAAGAAACTAGTAAGCTGATAATGATAGGGTTAAGGTTAAAGTTAAGATTAAATTTCAAAACAAAATGACATTCACAAAATGAGGATAAAATAAATAATATACTATAGAAAACACACCTTACAGTTACAGATTTAAAAAAATTAGAGAAAGCTAGAAAATTATATTGGACATGAAATCAAAATGGAAATTAGTTGGTTAAAATACAAAATATATGAGAACATAAAAATTATAGCGCAGGTGCAGACGCAAAACATTTAGTAAACAAAGGTTTATCATATTTTTGAAGGCTGCTAATATGTGGTAAGAGGGGCATATTTGCATGTATGTTAATTCAGCACCGCAACCGCAGCGGCACCGGATCATTGCTCCGGCACATGAGAGTTCTCAGTTTCTGGCTTTATCTTATTCCTTCTTCATCCTTCCTCCATCATCTTTTCTTAAGCATTCCATGCATTTCTTCTTTTTCTCTGTCCCAGGCTTCGGTTCAGGGCACCGATGCGTGAGTCAACTTAGT